>JAODAL010031883.1:0-7500 GCA_025379985.1 Phyllomedusa bahiana | reverse complement strand
GCTTAATTAACCTCTGGATGTAAATTGCACCAAAGAATTCGAGCCCCACAAACTAGTACTGCTTTGTAGCGTGTTACAATTGCGTGTTTTCTACGCCACACAACCAGAGATACAGTTGTAATTAACCTTTGCATGGGAATTAGGCTAAGGAAAAATTTATATAAGTTTGCGTTGAAAAAGACGGTTAATTTTTGTCAGCACACAGTCAAAACAACGCTAAATTAACCCCTGGATTTAAATTGCCCCAAAGAATTGAGCCCCACAAACTAGTAGCTTTGTACCATGTTACAATTGCATGTTTTCTACGCCACACAACAAGAGATACAGTTGGTAATTAACCTTGGCTATTGAATTAAGGCTAAGGAAAAATTTAATAATATAATTGGCGTTGAAAAAGACGGTTTATTTTTGTCAGCACACCACAAAACAACGCTTAATTAACCCCTGGATGTAAATTGCAGCAATAGAAATTGAGCCCCACAAACTAGTAGCTTTTGTAAGCGTGTTTTACAATTGCGAGTTTTCCTACGCACACAACAAGAATACAGTTGTAATTAACCTATGCTTGTGATTAGGCTAAGGAAAAATTAAATATTTTTGCAGTTGAAAAAACGGTTTATTTTGTCACACACCCAGCAAAACAACGCTTAATTAACCCCTGATGTAAATTTGCGCAATAGAATTAGCCCCACAAACTAGTAGCTTTGTATGCGTGTTACAATGTCGTGTTTTCTACGCCACACAACAATGAGATACAGTTTTTGTAATTAACCCTTTGCTTGTGAATTAGGCTAAGGAAAAAGTTTATATATTTTGCGTTGAAAAAACGGTTTATTTTTGTCATCAACACCCATCAAAACAACGCTTAATTAACCCCTGGATTAAAATTGCGACCAAAGAATTGAGCCGCACAAACTATAGCGTTGGATCGTGTTACAAATTGACGTGATCTACTCCACACAAACAAGAGATACAGTTGAATTAACATTTGCTTGTGGAATAAGGCTAAGGAAAAATTTTATAAATATTTGGCGTTGAAAAAGACGGTTTATTTTTTGTCAGCACACAGCAAAACAACGCTTAATTAACCCCTGGATGTAAATTGCGCCAAAAATTTAGCCGCACAAACTATAGCCTTTGTAGCGTGTTACAATTGCGTTGTTTTCTACTCTCACACAACAAGAGATACAGTTGTAATTAACCTTTGCTTGAGGAATTAGGCTAAGGAAAAATTTAATATATATTTGGGCGTTTGAAAAAGACGGTTTATTTTTTGTCAGCACTCCCCAGCAAAAACAACGCTTTACTAAACCCTGGGGAAAAAAAATGTAAATTGCCCAAAGAATTGAGCCGCACAAACTAGTAGCTTTGTAGCGTGTTACAATTGCGTGTTTTCTACCCACACAACAAGAGATAAAAGTTGTAATTAACCTTTGCTTGTGAATTAGGCAAAGGAAAAATTTAAATATATTTGGCGTTTAAAAAGACGGTTTATTTTGTCAGCACACATCAAAACAACGCTTAAAATTAACCCCTGGATGTAAATTGCGCAATAGAATTCGAGCGCACCACAAACTAGTAGCTTTGTAGCGTGTTACAATGGCGTATTTTCTACGCCACACAACAAGAATAAATTGTAATTACCTTTTGCTTGTGAATTATAGGCTAAAGGAAAAATTTATATATATTTGTGCGTGAAAAAGACGGTTTATTTTTTGTCAGCACACCAGCAAAACAACTCTTAATTAACCCCAGATGTAAATTTGCGCAATAGAATTGAGCACCACCAAACTAGTAGCTTGTAGCGTGTTACAATGGCGTATTTTCTACGCACACAACAAGAGATAAAATAGTAATTAACCTTTGTGTGTGAAATTAGGCTACCAAAAAAATATATATATTTGGCGTGAAAAAGACGTTTTAATTTGATCAAGCACACTCAGCAAAACAACGCTTAATAATCCCCTTGGATGTAAATGCGCAATAGAATTTGAGCGCACCACAAACGATAGCATTGTAGCGAGTTACAATGGCTTATTTTCACACCACCCAACAAGAGATACAGTTGTAATTAACCTTTGGCTTTGAATTAGGCTAAGGAAAATAATTAAATAATATTTTGGCGTTGAAAAAGACAGGTTTTATTTTTGTCAGCATACCCCCACAAAACAACGCGTATTTAACCCCTGGAATGTAAATTGCGCCAAAGTAATTGAGCCTGCACAAACTAGTAGCTTGTAGCGTGTTACAATTGCGTGGTTTTCTACTACCACACAACAAGAGATACAGTTGTAATTACCTTTGCCTGTGAATTGTCTAAGGAAAAAATTTATAATATATTTGGCGTTGAAAAAGACGGTTATTTTTGTCAGCACACAGCACAACAACGCTTAATTAACCTCTGAAGTAATTGCTCCAAATAATTGAGCCCCACAAACTAGTAGCTTTTTAGAGTGTTACAATTGCGTGTTATTCTACGCCATACTACAAGAGATACAGTTGTAATTAACCTTTGCTGTGAATTAGGCTACAGTAAAAAATTATTTATTTTGGTCGTTGGTAAAAGACAGTTTCTTGGGTCAGCACACCTGCAAAACACGCCTTAATTAACCCCTGGATGTAACATTGCGGCCAAAGATTGAGCCGCACAAACTAGTAGCTTTTGTAGCGTGTTACAATTGCGTTTTTCTACGCCATACACAAGAGATTACAGTTGTAATTAACCTTTGCTTGTGATTAGCTACAGGAAAAATTTATTATATTTTGTCTTTGTAAAAAGAACAATTTCTTGGTCAGCACACCTGCAAAACAACGCTTAATTTACCCTGGATGTAAATTTTGCGCAATAGAATTGAGCAGCCCAAAAATGAAAGTTGGTATTGTATTGTAAAAACGCTGTTTCTTTAACTGAAAACAACAGGGAACTGGCTTAGGATCCCACATGGATATTGAATGTATATCCAGCTGCAGTGACGCACACTGGATTTCAGATCAATACCCCAAAAATCAGAAATGAACATTCCCCCATCAGAGAACAGTCTCTAGACAAGCTGAGAACATCCCACAAAAATCGGCTGTGTACAATCAGTTCTTCAGAAAGCGCTATCACCCGCAAGCAGCACCTCCTATCAGTACAGTGAGAGCGGAATGAGCTCCCAGCGTGCGCGCTCGGTCCTTTATATAGTGCGGTGACGTTCCCAGAATCCCGCCGGCATCTGATTGTCTTCATCTCTGGCCATTCAAATCAGGCTATGCCCTTCTTCCTCCCAAGAGGTGCTTTGCCCATGTAACGCCATGTGCTCGCAGCCCATTTATCAATGAAAAAGCACACATCGTTCACCCGAAGTACCCCTAAGTTCGTCTTCGTTCCGAACCGAAGTTTTCCTGAAATTCTAAAAACGAGAATTTCCACTTCGTTAGAATCAATTCGCCCATCTCTAATTATGGGTATTATTACAGTCAAATGGTTTGCCAATATATATTCTTATAAACCTACATAAAGTGCTGTGCAAATGTGGGTTGTTTAAAATCTTTATCTATATTATTAAGGTAGACAATAAGCAATTTATACTAAAAACCATGCTCTATTAACGGATCAACTCTATGGCTTCATTAGTCACGGGGGTTGTAGCGAGTAACCCAGCTTGTAGAATCCAATAACTCTCCTTCATCCTCTTGTAGTAGGAATATTATTACTGTGTTGCAGGTACGGAATCACGGCTGGTGACCTGAATACATTAAATTTGATCATGTATCTCCTTGCAGTGTTTGCTAACACTTGTTCATATCCCCTCGTCTTTGGTACATGCTCGATGGCCGTTCATCTTAATGTGGAGTGGGCAATGAGGTATTCTGCCCACATATTTGTTGCCGCAATCTAGGACATATATACAAAGGTCTTGTACATGCTTAGAAGAATCTTTATCAAAGAAAAACTATCATTAAAATAATTTGAAATAATATTAGCCTTTTTCACATATTTTTTTACAGCAGCATGCATCTCGCCATAACCGCAGGGGAAACTACCTGCCCTATCCAGTTACCTGATGAGGAAATCGGTATGATTTTTTTGTTGTTTTTATTCTGTTGTTCTGCTGGTCAATCAGATTCTTAGGTTTGGTGCTCTTCAAAAGATAAGACATGGATTTTCGGAATAATTGGCCCAAGGTATGAATTCTTTTTAATCAATACCAGTACTTTGAAGATTTTTCTCTAATTTTTGTTGGACGAATTGTACCGTGTTATTAAGGCATATTGTTTTTTGTAGTTCGTTTTCTGGCCTTTTTTTCCTTTGTTTTCTATACATTCTTTTTTGGGTTTATTGTTCTGTGCTCTTAATTTGTGCATCCTGTAGTCAACTTGTCAGGATACTTCTTTATTCCTGAATCTTTTTCTATTATTGTTGCATTAATCAAGAAGTCCTGGTCTACTACAGATCCCTGAGTCTTTTGAACTGACCATAAGGATTTGTTTCTTGAGCCATGGACGGTGAGGGCCGCTGTCCAAATTGATATAGAATTAAATCAACTTTTTTAAAATAGGTTGTGTGGGTTAATTTTCGTATTTTTTATTGAATATTTGTAAATCCAGGAATTCTATTTTTTTCAGACATGATAATTATCGTTAAATGACAAACCCATGGTATTATTGTTTTAGATGTTGGATAAACGAGATATTTTCAAGGGTCCTGTCCATTACAAAATAAAAGGTCGTCTATAAAACTTTAAAAGGTTTTATATATTGCCATGAAAATGTTTTTGTGGATATAATGTGTCTCCTCGAAGACCCCCATTACTATATTTGCAACTTGGGGGCTAACCTTGGTCCCCATTGCAGTTCCCCGTACTGCGGTAAGGTGGCGCTATCAAATCAAAGTAGTTTATTCTGTAGGATTACCCGCAACCTTAAATAGAAAACTTTTTTCTCCCTCAGAATATTTTCGTATCATTATTGAGACTGGGTTCTGATACATTTCAATACCAATATCGTGGAGCGAATAATTTGTATATAGCGCCATACGTCCGCGTATTCAAGAATAATTTTAAATTAGTATCTAGTGTTGAGATTATTTTGGAATCAAAAATGACTGGGAGTCTCACAAATAGCTGTTGAGACCTGCACCAGGGTTTCAGATGTAGATCCAAGAAGTTTGAAATATTGCTAGTACTTGAGTAGATCCCCGAGGAAAATGGGCCGTCTGGGGATTTTATTGATCTTAAATGAAGCTAGGGCAGAAAATAGAAAAAAAAGAAAGGTTTATAGGCTCTTTTGAGTGTAGAATTTGATGTTTCTCTTTTTTAATTTATAATATTTGAGAGACGCCAGTCGCAAACAAAAAAAATTGCAATTACTGTTCAAAATTGCAGTAATATCTGATTTAGAACTTTAATAATAACTAGCAAATTACCTAAAAAAAAAGGAAAGAGAACTAAATGTAAATTTATTCATAGAAACAAAAGGAATACATTGGTGATGAACCCTTTACTGAATGCAAATGACCGCGTTTAGGACCATGTTTTCATCCAACTTTCATCCCTACCTGTCTTGTTGATCTGGATGATGTGTGACTGACAACTGAATACACACTTAGATCTCTGTTTAGTTTGATGATGTTTCAATTCTAACCTGTTATCTGCACTTTTTACCTTTATAATGTTGAACAAGATACAGTAAATCATACACCCCTGAGGAAGCGTTTGATAAACGCAAACGCGTTTCGGGTTTACTTGCTTTTTAATGTTTTTTAGATTGGCTGAGGTTATCACCCTAGCCATTTTAGAATAATAAAGTAATTTATTCTGGATTCCCTGCTTGCATCATTGGCATTCCTGGATACACATGTGCCGCCGGTTCCACCTTTCTTTTCCTCTAAATATATATATATATATAAATATATATAATATATATTATATATATATATAAATATATATATATAATTATATATATATATCTATATATAACTATACTATATATCTATATATGCTATATATCTATATCTATATAGTCTCTCTCTCTCTCTCTCTCTATATATATATATATATATCTATATATATATATTTTTATATATATATATATATATGTATTTTAAAATATATATATATATATTATAAAAATAAAGGGGTTTGTTTTTTTAAAATTGAAACCTGGGTGTGTTTGTAAGATTCTTTTCAATTTCTATATAGATATATATATAGATAGAGAAATAAAAAATATTGGGAGGGGCACAATGGGTGAAAAAAAAGAAAAATTTGCGCTATTGCTAATTGCACTGTAAGCCAAAATGAGGATTTGTTTGCGAATGTATGGGGAAACAACACTCACAATCGCTTGCAAAGAAAAAGAAATTTCCAAACACAGGGGGGATCCACGGGCACCCACGGGTATTTTTACCCCACGTTTCTTGTGCGGGGGGTGATAGCAAAGCCAAAAAACAAAAAAAAAAACCAAGACCCAGGGGCCCCCCCCCGGGGAAAAGACCAGTGATGCTCAAAGCAGAAAAGGATATTTAAACTTTTGTCTTTTTTTTTCTTTTTAAAAAGGGTGGGGTTTTATTTTAAACCCTGCACAAATAAAAAACAAAGTTACAATCAATTTTTCTATAAATACCCAAAATATAATATCTATATATATTATAAAAATTTTAGAATATAAAATTATAAATATAGATATATGGGTTTTATATATATCTATTAAAATTTGGGAAAAAATCTTTTCCCCAGCACACTCCAGGTACAATTAAAAGAAAAAAAACCCGGGTTTTTTCCCAATGTCACAAAACCAAACGTTTCGGCCCCTTCACAAAACCCCATTTCCAAAGTTTTCAAATAGGGCAAAACACACAAAATATTAATAGCAACCCAAAAAAAAAATTTAATTTACAATCTTTAAAGTGAAAAAATTAATTACAATAAACATAGTAAAAAGTGTAATCAAGGGTTGAAATAAAAAATGTACGGTAAAAAAGTATAAGGGGCCCAAAAATTTAAAATTTTAAAAATAAAAAATTTCCAAGATATTAACAGTTATAAAGTGTAAAAAAATTAAAAATGGGGGGGCGGGTACCATAGATGCCCCCTTTTTTAATCAAAATATGCCAAACACTTGGGGGTACTGTGATGCTGACGGCGGCGTTCAAAATATCAAACTGCCGGCTTTTGCCCGGGGAAAACTTACAAATGCGCCCTTTTAGCCTAACAAGGCCTTCAAACTTTTCTGCAAAGGGCCATTCCAAAAGCCCAAAAACGGGAATTTCCCTTTCCGGCCCACAAAAACCCCCTTTTCCCCCAAATGGGGGGAAAATTTAATAGCTTCCATGGATCCCCTTCACAAATACGGGAACGTGCTAGCGCTTTCCCCAAAATAGAAAATTTTGCCACCCCAAAAAGGAAATTTTAAATTTACTGGGAAAAATCAAATAAGGCTCTTTTTACAAATAAAAACCCCAAACAAAGGTAAAGACGCCAGGGAAGCACAACAATCACCACCGATAAAAAAGGGAGG
>JAODAL010031882.1:0-47802 GCA_025379985.1 Phyllomedusa bahiana | reverse complement strand
AAAAGGCTGCAACCTTGGGTTTGGGCAGACATATTGGCACTTTTATGATGGGGCTTTACGCCTTTTTTTTTGGCGTATACTGCACCCCCGGCCCGAATCCCCGGTCGGACGCGGGGAAGCGGGGGTTAGGCGCAGCTTGCCAATTTCCGCTGCGCCCCACATGAAGGGGCCGGCTGGGGGCGCGGTGTGGGCCGTTCCGGAGCGGGACGGGGGCGCCTCGAAAACCCAAAGGGAATGTACTTGGCGAGTGGGCAAAGCAGGAGCAGGAAACGCCCCGCAGCCCCCGACTTCAGACCTAGTTTTTTTTTTGGGTCAAAATGCCCCCTGGCAGGGGCGAAGTGAAGCGGGAGGGAACATGCAAAAAAACCCATAAAGATCGCCCCAAAAATCTGGGGGCCTCCGCTCCGTGCAGCAGGGGGATGTTCCAAAAAAATATCGCCTTTATAAAGGTGGAAAACATGCCCCAAAAAAGAGCTGAACGTAAAAAAAAAAACAAAATTTTAAAAAAAATTTTTTCCAAAACTCAAAGGACGGCGCAATATCATAATTTATGAAATTGAAAATTGCCGGGAAATACAGAATTCAAATTCGAAACCTATTCTCTTTGGGCCCGGCCAAAACCGGCCAAGGGAAAAAGGGACGACAGTAAAACCTTAAAAAACCAAAGGGGGAAGGATGACCAATCAGAAAAAAGGCGGGACAGTTCATAATACAGTAAAAGGTGAAAAAAGCTTGATTGGCTGAGCTAGCGGCTACGGGGCTTGGCTAGCTCGCCAATCTGAATAGGACGACAAAGTCCCCATTATATTCCGATGGTGAAGTTTAGACCAAGCAGAATCCACGCAGGACAGGTCAAAATACAGTAAAAATGCTGAAATGAGCTGATTGGTTAGCTACCGGGGACTTGGCTAGCTCAGCCAATCAGAATAGACGACAAAGACCCATTATATCCTATGAAAGTTTGGACCAATCAGAATAGGAGCGACAGTGCCCATTCTAACTATGAAGGATATTAACCATCAAATAGGAGTGGACAAAAGTCCCATTATATCCGATGGTAGAAGTTTGGACCAATCAAAATCAAAGGCGGGACAGTTTCAAAATACAGTAAAAAGACAGAAAAGGAAAATTTTCGTTGCACCTATACTATTGATCCTTGCTAACAAAATAAGAAATAAACATGATTTTATGATTTAATATTTTTTTTTTTTTGTTACCCCCAAATATTATTATCGTTTTTATATACACATCGTCGGGGACAACTTCTGTAGTGTTATAATTTTTGATTTCGGCCATGTACAGTTTTATTTTCAGATTGCATCAGACAACCCATAGGAGCGTTGCTCGCTCTCCCCATTGGCCCAAATACACGCGCCTCGTTTAACTTAGCCAATCACATAGCGCGCTCAAATTTCTTTTCCCCATAGAACTCTAATGAGAAAGTAGCTCACGCCTCTGATTGGCTAAGCTGGACGAGCCCCCGCCGCTTCAAAAACCACTCACCTCGTTTCTGCAGTATTTACTGTATTTTGAACTGTTCCCGCCTTTGAATATGATTGGTCAATTGTCCCATAGATAGAATGGACATGTCGCTCCTATGCTGATGGTCAATTCTCCTCCATAGTTATAATGGGACATTTCGCTCCTATTCTGATTGGCTTGTTTATGCCGACCAATGAGAATAGCTTAAACAATTTGAATTACTGTATTTCCCGGCAATTCTCTCTATTGATTGCCTAGTGTAGCGCCTGTCTCGGCGACAAACGCGTTGTTCGGTTTTTAACTGCTTTATTTTGTAAAGAAAGGTTCGGATCTTTTATCTGATAATTAAGATGGGCGAATCATTCTAAACGAAGTGGCATTCGTTTAGATTTCAGGAAAACTTCGTTCGTAACAGTCGAACTTGGGGTGATTCGCGGAACGAAGTGTGCTTTCATTGATAAAATGCTGCGAGCACATGGCGTTCCATGTGGCAAAGCACTCTGGGAGGAAGAAGGGCATAGCCCTGCCATGACATGTCAGAGATGAAGCAATCAGAGACGGCGGGATTCTGTGAACGTCACCCACGATAAAGACCGACGCGCCGCTGGGATCTCACACTCCTCTCACTGTAACTGACAGGAAGGAGCGCTCGGGGATAGCGCTTTCTGAAGAAATGATTTTACACAGCGATAGTTGTGGGGGTGTCTCAGCTTGTCTCAGAAGTACTGTTCTCTGAATGTTCTATTTCTGATTTTTTGGGTATTGGATCTGAAATCCTTTGTGCTCCACTGCAGCTGCATAGCATTGCAATATCCAAGTGGATCTAACAGTTCCTGTTGTATCATTAAAGAAACAGCGTTTTTACAATACAGAATACCACTTCATTTTGGCTGCTCAATTTCTATTGGGGGGGGGGGGGGGGGGGGGGGGGGGGGGGGGGGGGGGGGGGGGCGCAATTTACATCCGGGGTTAATTAGCGTTGTTTTGTGGTGTGCTGACAAAAATAAACCGTCTTTTTTTCAACGCCAAAATATAATTTTTTTTGTAGCCTAATCACAAAGCAAAGGTTAATTACAATTTTATCTCTTTTGTGTGGCGTAGAATGAACGCCATTGTACACGCTACAAAGCGACTAGTTTGTGGTGGCCTCATCATTGCGCAATTTACATCCAGGTTAATTAAGCATTGTTTTGCTGGTGTGCTGACAAAAATAAACCGTCTTTTTCAACGCCAATAGCTATTTTTTTTTGGGTAGCCTAATTCACAAGCAAAGGTTAATTACAATTGATCTCTTTGTTGTGTGGCGTAGAAAATACACCATTTTTGTAACACGGCTACAAAGCTACTAGTTTGTGGTGGCTTCAATTCTATGCGCAATTTACTCCAGGGTTAATTAAAGCGTTGTTTTGCTGGTGTTGCTGACAAAAATATAACCGTCCTGTTTCAACGCAAATATATATTTTTTTTGTGGTACCTAATTCACAAAGCAAAGGTTAATTACAATTTTATCTCTTTTTGTGGGCGTAGAAAATACGCCATTGTAACACGCTACAAAGCTACTAGTTTGTGGTGGCTCCCTATTCTTTTGCTCTATTTACATCCAGGGGTTAATTAAGCGTTGTTTTGCTGGTGTGCTGACAAAAATAAACCGCGTTTTCAAAACCCAAATATATATTATTTTTTTGGTAGCCAAATGCACAACCAAAGGTAAATTACAAATTTAACTCTTGTTGTGTGGCGAAGAAAATACCACCTTGTAACACGCTACAAAGCTACTAGTTTGTGGTGGGCCTCAATCTAATGCGCAATTTACATCCAGGGGTTAATTAAGTCGTTTGTTTTGCTGTGTGCTGGACAAAAATAACCGTCCTTTTCAACTCCAAATAATATTTTTTTTTTGGTACCTAATTCACAAGCAAAGGTTAATTACAATGTGTTGATCCTCTGTTGTGTGGCGTAGTATAAATACCCATGGACAACACGCTACAAAGCTACTAGTTTGTGTGGCTCAATCTATTGCGCAATTTACATCCAGGGGTTAATAAGCGTTGTTTGCTGGGTGTGCTTGACAAAATAAACCGTCTTTTTTCAACGCCAAAATATATATATTTTTTTTGGTAGCCTCATTCACAAGCAAAGGTTAATTACAATTTTATCTCTTTTTGTGTGGCGTAGAAAATGAAACCATTGTAACACGCTACAAAGCTACTAGTTTTGTGGTGGCTCAATTCGATTGCGTCAATTTCATCCAGGGGTTAATTAAGCGTGTTTTGCTGCTGTGGCTGACAAAAATAAATAAACCGTCTTTTTCAACGCCAAATATAATTTTTTTTTTGTAGCCTAATTCACAACAAAGGTTAATTACAATTTTTCTCTTGTTGTGGGGCGTAGAAAATACGCCATTGTAAAGCACACTACAAAGCTACTAGTTTGGGGTGGCTCAATTCATTGCGCAATATTTACATCCAGGGGTTAATTAAGCGTTGTTTTGCGCTGGTGCTGACAAAAATAAACCGTCTTTTCAACGCCAAATATATATAATGTTTTTGCGGAAGCCAAATTCACAATCAAAGGTTTTAATTAACAATTTTATCTTCTTGTTGTGTGGCTTAGAAAATTACACATTGTAACACGCTACAAAGCTACAGTTGGTGGTGGCTCAATTCTATTGCCAATTTACATCCCAGGGGTTAATTAAGCGTTGTTTGCTGGTGTGCTGAACAAAAATACACCGTCTTTTTCAACGGCCAAATATATATATATTTTTTTGGTATCCAAATTCACTAGCAAAGTTAATTAACAATTTTATCTCTTGTTGTGTGGCCGTAGAAAATACGCCATTGTAACGACCTACAAAGCTACTAGTTTGTGTGGGCTTCAATCTATTGCGCAATTTACATCCAGGGGTTAATTAAGCGATGTTTTTGCTGGTGTGCGACAAAAATAAATACCGTCTTTTTCAACGCCAAATATATATTCTTTTTTTTTGGTAGCCTAATTCACAACAAAGGTTAATCTACAATTTTTATCTCTTGTTGTGTGCGTAGAAAATCACACCATTGTAACACGCTTACCACAAAGCTACTAGTTTGTGGTGGCGCATTTTCTATGCGCAATTTTACATCCAGGGGTTAATTAAGCGTGTTTTGGCTGGTGTTGCTGACAAAATAAAACCGTCTTTTTCAACGCCAAATATAATTAAATTTTTTTTGGTAGCCTAATTCACAAGCAAAGGTTAATACAATTTATCTCTTTGTGTGTGGCGTAGAAAAATACACCATGTAACACCTACAAAGCTACTAGGTTGTGTGGCTCTATTCTATTGCGCAATTTACATCCAGGGGTTAATTAAGCGTTGTTTTGCTGTGTGCTGACAATAATAAACCTCTTTTTCAACGCCAAATATATATCATTTTTTTGGTAGCCTAATTCACACAGCAAAGGTTAATTAACAATTTTATCTCTTGTTGTGGCGCAGAAAAATACGCCTTTGTAACACGCTACCAAAGCTACTAGTTTGTGTGGCTCAATTCTATTAGCAATTTACATCCAGGGGTTAATTAAGCGTTGTTTTGCTGTGTGCTGACAAAAAAAAACCGTCATTTTCAACGCCAAATATATATTTTTTTTTGGTAGCCTAAGTCACAAGCAAAGGTTAATTACAATTTTATCTCTTGTTGGTGTGGCGTAGAAAAAAATACACCATTGTAAAACGCTACCAAGCTACTAGTTTGTGGGGCTCAATTCGATTGCGCAATTTACATCCCGGGTTTAATTAAGCGTTGGTTTGGGCTGGTGTGCTGACAAAAATAAACCGTCTTTTTCAACGCCAAATATATCTATTTTTTTTTGGGAGCCTAAGTCACACAAGCAAAGGTTAATTACAATTTTAATCTCATTGTTGTGTGGGCGTAGAAAATACGCCATTGTAACACGCTACAAAGCTACTAGTTTGTGGTGCTCAATCTATTGCCGCAATTTTTTTTTTTTAAAATAAAACTCCAGGGTTAATTAAGCGTTGTTTTTGCTGGTGTGCTGACAAAAATAAACCGTCTTTTTCAACGCCCAATATATATAATTTTTTTGGTACTAAATCAACAAGCAAAGGTTAATTACAATTTATCTCGTGTTGTGTGGGCTAGATAATACACCATTGGTAACACGCTACAAAAGCTACTATTTGTGTGGCTCAATCTCTTGCGCAATTTACATCCAGGGGTAATATAATACGTTGTTTTGCTGCTGTCTGACAAAAATAAACGTCTTTTTCAACGCCCAAATATATATATTTTTTTTTGTAGCCTAATTCACAGCAAAAGTTGAATTACAATTTTATCTCTTGTTGTGTGGCGTAGAAAATACGCCATTGTACCACAAACAAACGGCCCCTACAATGCTACTAGTTTGTGGTGGCTCAATTCTATTGTGCAATTTACATCCAGGGTTAATAAGCGTTGTTTTGCTGCTGTGCTGAACAAAAATAAACGCTGTCTTTTTTACAACACCGTAATATTTACATTTTTCTTGTAGCATAATCCACAAGCGAAGTTAATTTAAGCCTGTTTGTGCTTTTACATTTAGTAAAACACACAGTGCTTGTAAAAACCGCCCACATACAAGGTAAATTTTCCTGCCTTTTGTGGAGCGCAATTATATCCAGGTACCCCAGCTTGTTACTGGGTTCATTTGGGAGGTCCATAAAACCGGTGTATATTTTATCATATACAGAGAGCTTCATCAAACAGTGGTCTGTACATTTTAGAACAAAACAGTATGTCAGACAGAGAGTGGCAGGCTCTAGCAACTGCGAGTGGCAGTGGCACAAACATTTCTGAACGGGCCCAGTCGCTCAAGCAAGGGGAACGTCGCTGCAGGGGTCACTCGGTGAGGCCGACCACTGACGCGGTCAACTACTGCCGTGGTTGTACAGCACCCAAGGGTTCTGATTGGTTGACCTAGGTCATTCCTCTTCCTCCCAGATCCATCTGACAACCCCCAGCCAAGATCGGTGGGAACCTCAGACACAACACTTAGTTGGCATCGGCCCGGGAGCGGGTCCAGCGGCCCTCACCGACCTCAGCCCGCCTTGTCCCATCCAGTTCCCCTCACCCAGGGATCAACTATGTGGTCTGGGCTCAGCGCCACATTATAGCGAGGATGAACAATTTGAGGAGGCAGTCAGCAGCGACTTGGGCAGCGAAGAAATGGGGGCCCAATATCCCCAGCTTCTTGCAGTAGGCCGGCAAAGTATAGGATTGTGGAGAGTGGCAGGGAGGTCGTGTGGTAGAGGTCAGCCTCCGGCTTACCAAGACCGGTGATTGAGACAGTTATGACAATGAAACACAAATAATGATGATGTACCGACCAGCACTTGGAGCCTGAGGTGAAGCAAGGGCCTTTCATCATCGCAGTAAAGAGGGCGTAGCTTGCGCCGTCAGGCAGCGGCGCAGCCAGCAAGTGGTTGATGGTGGCCGTGAGTCAGCAAGGTAGCAGCAGTGGTGAGGTCGGGAGCCACAGCGGCCACGGGTAGAAAAAACCCCTTCGCAGGTCCAAGACAGTAGCGGCACAGGGGCGCAGCGGAGGCAGCGGCGGCAAAGTAGTCACTCAGTGCGGAGCGTATGGCGTAAAATCAGCTACTCGGCGGTGTGGCATTTTCTTTGCTAAGACACTGGAGGAGCCGAATATGGGTATATGTAGAATCCTTGGCAAAATGAAGCGTGGCCGGGAGCAAACGTAGGCACAACGGCCCTGCGTCAACACAGCAGCGTCACCATCGCGGTGGCCTGGGAAAAACGGTGAGCTCAGATGTGGTGGGTCTCATCCTGCCGCTGCAGCAGCACAGCGGCCAGTGGCACGCATGCCATTTCAGCCATCAAGGCTCCACCCACCTCTGCAGAAGGCACTTGTTAAATCTCGTTGACATCCCTCCCGGCTCCAGAGGCTCTGCTCCTCGCTACTCATGGCGCCAGCGTCGTTCAGAGAGGCGAATTGTAAAGAGACAACAGTAAGGCGTCCAACCATCCTAAGGTGCAGCAGCTGACCGGTGCTCCTGTCCAAGATTTGTTGGTACTCGCAGTCCCCCCCTTTCCAAATGGTGGACTCTGCACCATTCAGAAACTAATGGCTTGTGCCGAGCCGAGATGAGAATTCCAAGCCGAATTTCATTACCAAAAAGGCAGTACCAGCACTTCATAATATGTCGAACAGAAAGTGGGTCAGTCCTTGAGCTATCGGTTGTTCCAAGGTACAACGGGCAGCGCGGAACGTTCTGGAGCTGTAACTACGGTCAGGGCCCAGTACAATGTCCTTTACGGCCCACTGGGTGAATGTTGCCATCCTGCCCAGCGCAACACCAACAACTTGGACAGGCGACGCCGCTTTCTCCTCCACGTGTCAAACTGCTGCTCCTGCGCCAATGTCCGCCTCCTCCTCCTCCACCAACCAACACCATCTCAGCCTCCACAAGTACTGCTTCCATAGACCACATTTGTAGGGCACAGCGGTGTCACTCAGTTTCTACACCCCCTTTTAGCTTGCCTCGGCGAACGAAGTCACACAGGGGAGGAACTTGCTCCTGCGTCATGCAGCAAGAAATCGATGATGTGGCTTTCTCTCTCTCCGCGCCAACTGCAATCGGAACCATGGTGACGGACAATAGGGAGGAACATGGTGTCCGCGCTGCATGCCGAGGAGGGATGGTCCATGGCGCCCTGCATGGCGCCGTGTTTTCAAATCTGGTTGTAAAAAGGTTCCTGAAGCTCCAACCATCTTCAGTAACAGTCTAAAATGGCCAGAAAACTGTGCAATAGCTCTTTATCCATCTCGTACAAAGCCAGGAACAACCCTCCTCGAGTTGCAGCGCAGAACGGCCTCCCCAACACGCTTCTGATATGCGATGGTGTCCACCCGCTGGAATTCCAGCCTGCACTTGTTGGACCGACCTGTATGAACAGAGAAAGGCCATTAACGATTTTTGATGATCCAGGCAGACAGAAGTACACCCCTGTTAACGTTGATGTCCCCAGTAGGCCAGCTCATGCGTGACAACCTGCCGTTTGTTGAGGGCCATTCTCGAGGAGGCCGACGTTATTTGTCAGTCGCCAGGACACGGGATAATACCTGTCATTCCACTGCTTCAATGTCCTGGAACAGATGGCTGAAAATCTGTCGGGCAGGGGACTCGGAGATGTGGCGACTACATCTCGTGGCCACATTAGTCCGGTGGGGGACGGAAATGGGAGGAGGAGGAGGAGGAGGACATTGGAGCAGAAGCATTGTCTGGTGAAATGAGTGGTTTTTCTACTCCAGGTGACACAGAGAGGAGGAGCAGAGCAGCTGGATGGAGGTGATGGAGATGAGAAGACGAGGCAGATGACTCCCAACACCGAGGCATATACAGAGGAAAATGGAGGCAGGGAGCCCCTCGGAGTCACTTGTGCAGATGTCCCGCACAAGTGCTTATGTGCCTGGCTAGTGACAGACCGAATAGTCAGCCATCCGGCAGAGGGATACTCTGGCTCTCCACCGCTATTGGACCCTCGCTACCGTTCCAAAATGGAGCCTTTTTCCCAGCTATTGAGAGGGAAGACAAACTCAAATACTATAGGGAAAATCCTCCGTAATCAGTTTGGCCGCTGCCTATGTGCGCCTCGTCCCTCCTCTGACAGGTTGACCGGGGGGGCCTCAGCGCTCACGTACTACTGCCGCGGCTGCTGGGGGAAGGTGGGGGGGTAGGAGCAAGTAAAACCCACTCCATCACATAACCTAAGTCTGTGAGTCACTAATGACGCTTCCTTCACCCGCCCCCCTAAGTGAGAAGGGCAGTCACCAGCAGCAGCACAGCAACATGGAGCATTCCCTGAACATACAGTTGTGCCTAGCTTGGACAGCACTCTGCCCACCCCAGTTAGAAGATCCGCTGGACTACTGGGCACCAAACTGATGTGTGGCCGCAAACTTGCCGTTTGCAGTGGAGAAGCGGTCCTGCCCGGCCAGTAGTGTGGCATCAACGCGGGTGTTTCATGCGCGGGGGCCATCGTTACCCCAAGGAGACCCGCTTGTCCACGGGAAATGTTGACGACGGACCTTTGTCAAATGAATCAGGCGTGGTTCGCCAGGAATTCCACACAAAACCAATGCTTAGGCGTCATCTGGGTTAAAACTACCTGCCTCAGCCACTATTCTGATGCAGCCACCTGCCGATGCCACCACATCTGCTGATAGTTTTCGCCATCTCCCTACCACCGCTTTTTACCAGGGACTGGTATTGCCACCCTCCTCAACACTCCCTTTGGGGTCCCCCCCCCCCCACCCCCCCCCCCCCCCACCCCCCCCCCCCCCCCCCCCCCCCCCCCATGTGCCACCTCTATGTGCTCATGCTGCTGCTGCGTGTTGCTGGTTCCGTGACATCCACACTGTGTCATTGTTGCCACTCTGGCGGCCTGGTACGGTTTTGCCACCATCCAGAAGGTCAGTGTGCCACTCTCTGTACCTCATGCTGTTTGCTCCTGGTCATCACCTCCACTCTCGTCATTGGCCACTCTGCTGACCTCATGCTGCTCGCCCGCCATGCCGTGACCCTCCGCTCGTCAGTCATTGTGCCGCTGCTGTGGCCTAATACTATTTTTGGCGCACCTGCAGAATGTCATTGTGCACTCTCTGACCCAGGCTGCTGCTGTGACTCCTGTCGTGCCCTCTAACACTGTGTCATTGTGCCACTGTCTGACCTCATGCTGCTGCCGTGGGCTGCTGCGTGCCCTCCACACTGTGGCCTATCCTGGTTTTTCACCTCCAGAATTTTCCTTGTGCCACTGTCCCTGAGCCGCATGCTGCGATGGTGGCTGCTGCCGTGCCCTCCACAACTGTGTCATTGTGCCACTGCTGACCTTATGCTGCGCCTGTTGCTCACTCGCCGTGCCCTCCACACGTGTCATTGTACCACTCTTTGCCGACTCCTTTTTGCCAGCTCCAGAATTTGTCATTGTGCCACTGCCTGACCTCATCTGCTGCACGGTGACCTCCACACTGTTCATTGTGCCACTCTGCGGCCTGGTACGGTTTTGCCACTTCCAGAATGTCCATTGTGCCACTGTTCTGACCTCATGCTGCTGTGGCTGCGCCGTCACCACGTCCACACTCTGTCGTAATGTTGCCAACCTGAGGCTCTTCAGTTTGTTTTTTTCCAGCTTTTGCTGCCATGAATTTATTCAGGCTACGTTCCTGCTTCAGTTTTTTTGGTCAGGTTTTGAGCCCCCATAAGTGCCCCAGGGGGCATTTTATAGTGAAGCGATTCTAAGGCGTCGGCATCATGTGCGTGTCATAACTAAAACACAAAATGTAGAAGACCAAACCAAGCTCTCTGCATATTTAAGCCATGGCACAACGTGCTACAGCACCCTTGCAGGCTCGGGCAGCCTGACAATAGCTTTTTTTTAAATTGAATCGTGCAGAATTAATTCGGACCGAAACGAATTTTGTCGGAAAATCGGCGAAGTGACCTAAATCGAATTTTGAGAAATTCCGCCCATCTCTACTGATAATGTTTTACATTTAATACATGTTTTAATAGTTTGAATTAGCTCGCCGTGGATTCTGATTGGTCGAAACTTCTCCATAGACTATAATGAGTCTTTGTCGCTCCTATTCTATTGGGCATAGTTTCTCCATAGGTTTTAATGGGTCGCTGTCGCTCCTATTCTGCTGCTGAGCTAGCCAAGTCCCCCGGTAGCTTAACCAATCAGCTCTTTCAGAGCATTTTTTACTGTATTTGAACTGCCCCGCCTTTGATTCTGATTGTCAAATCCTTCCCATAGTTTTTAATGGTTTCACTGTTGCTCCTATTCTGATTGGCCGTTAAGCCACCAATGAAATAGGTTTCAGAATTTGAATTACTGTATTACCCGGCAATTTTACAATATCATAATTTGTTGATATTGCGCCGTTCTAGAGTTTTAGGAAGTGATTTTTTTGTAATTATTTTAATTTTTACGTTCAGAGCCTCTTTTCTGACACTGTTTTCCCCGCCTTTATATAAGGCGAATATGTTTCGGAATCATACTCCTCGCATGGAGCGGCAGCGCTCGAGATTTGTGTAGCGATGTTTCCGCGCAGTTCCGATCCTGCTTCACTTCGACTCTGCCCGGAGCATTTAGACCAAAAAAACACAGGTCTGCCGTCGGACGCCGAGCGCCTGCACTGCGGGCCCACTCGCTGTGCCGACTCGCCGTCGTTCAGCCTCGGGAGTTTTCGAGCAGGCAAAGAGCCCGCGTCCCGCTCCGGAACGCCTACCCCACCTAAATTTTGTTTTACTTTCTGCAAAGACAAAAATTGACATACATTACATTAGTATTTAGTAGCATTGCCCTTTAACTGTATGACTTGGGTCAAACTTTTTGGATATCCTTCCACAAGCTTCTCACAATAGTTGGTAGCAATTTAAAACTTCTGGTTTCAGCTGTATGTACACTGTCCTTAATACAGGAGGACTTGGAAGATATTGTGAAGAATCAATCAGAAAGAATATTGGACCTGTGGACATCGGATTCGGTATTAAAATGGGACAGCGAACTGTGAGTCCAAAACATTCCTCCCTACGTAAATTATTGCAAAAACATACACTGTATATACCATAGGTTTGATACGGGATTTGGCCTGTTTTTCAGGTGGATTTTGGATGACCACTATGTTTTGGTGGTTTTTGAAGTAAGGATATTTATTAGGTTTTAAAACTAAGAATTAAAAGTTATCTTTTACCATAGATTTTTTAACTGACATGGCTGTGAAATTTTCTATTGAAAATATCAAGAAAGTTTTTTTCAGTGGGAGGGTATATATCCACTTTACTCGCTGTATTGGTTCCTGTAAGCAGATGACGTTTTTTTCTTATGCAAACTTCTTTTCTTATGCAAACTCAAGTGCATTAAGTGTCTGGAATCATTTTTAATGGATTACAATAAGGAAATATGGAATTTTATATTCTCTTCGTCTGGCTGTCCTCCTCTCTCTTGGTTGAAACTGATGATACTTTGTTTGCTGCTGATATCATTTAGGAATGGTTATTCAAAACCGTGTTCCATCAAGAGTGATCCAAGGAGTGGGTGAGCTGATTTATATTTGTTTTTCACTTCTATATCGACTATAGGTAATTTCATCAAAAACACAAACACAGGGCCATACTTATAGCTCCATGGCTGGACAATTGACTAAAACCAGTAGGAGACAATTTAAGCCCCAGCACTATGTGTGATAGATATAAAAGGCGCAAATAACTAATGAGCAGTAGCTTACACACACATATACTAGGAGGTCAACTGAATGATAAAAATAACTGCACATTGGATAAGTACCAGTTCATACCAGTATGCAAACAAGCCACAACATCATTCAAAGGGAGACTGCAAAAATGAAAACTAAAAAATAAGACACTCACACACCTTCTATTTATGAGGAAGTCAAAGTTTGGGGTGATTCGCGGAAACAAATCGTGTTTTTTATTGCTAAAATGGCGGCAAGCACATGGCGTGACATGGGCAGAGAACGCTGGGAGAAAGAAAGAAACACCCTCAATGACATTGCAGACATGAAGCCAATCAGAGACCGGCGGCTTTCTGTGACGTCACCAGAACTATAAATAAGGACTGCACACTCAGCCTCAACATTCTCTCGTTGTGCCCTGACATAATCGACCGTCCTACTGCTGCTGCCTGCATAAGCACTCATTCAAGCAAATTGCTTTATCACGATGGAGGGTGGGGCGTGGAAAGACCACCAGAAGTCTGTCAGGTTCTCACCAGCGTTCTGCATCTGTTCATCCATTCTGAAAGAAACTGTAAAATACAGCGTGTTTTTACCCCCATATACGACTAAATTTCTTCCTGGTCATGTCTGGACACATTAATATCCAAGGATTAATTAGCCTGTGTTAGTGGGTGCATTTGTAGTAAAACGCAGTGTGTTTTTACAGCCATAGACACTAAATTTCTCTGTCAGTTCTGGAACGCATTTCTTTCCAAGGGTTAATTAAACCGGTTTGTTAGTGGGTGTATTTGTAGTAAAATACAGCGTGCTTTTTTACCCCATATACGACTAAATTTTCTTCTGGTCATTTCGGATCGCATTCATATCCAAGGGTGTAATTAATGCCTGTTCTTAGTGGGTGTATTTGGTAATAAAATACAGCGTGTTTTTTCCAACCCCATATATGACTACATTTCTTCTGTCATTTCGGGAGCGCATTTAATATCCAAGGTAATTATCCTTTTAGTGGTTTTACATGGAGTAAAATACAGTATTGTTTTCACCCCCATAAACGACTAAATTTCCTCTGGTCATGTCTGGAGCGCATTAATATCCAAGGGTTTAATTAAGCCTGTTAGTGGGTGTATTTGTATAAAAACACAGTGTTTTTGACTCCTTTATCAATAAAAATTCCCTTCTTTCTAGGTCATTTCTGGAACGCCTTCATATCCAAGTGTTTAACAAACCTGTTGTTATATTGGCTGTACTTGCAGTAAATACAGCATGTTTTTCACCCCCATATACGACTATATTTCTTCTGGTCCATGTCTGAGCGTCATTTAATATCCGAGGTTAAATTAAACCTGTTCTTAGTGGGTGTATTTGTAACAAAATACAGCGTGTCTTTCATCCCCATATATGACTAAATTTCTTCTGGTCATTTCGGAGCGCATTTAATATCCATGGGTTAATTAAGCCTGTTAGTGGTTTTATATGGAATAAAATACAGCGTTTTTTTACCCCCATATACGACTAAATTTCTTCTGGTCATTTCTGGAACGCATTTAATATCCAATGGTTAATTAACCCTTTTGTTAGTGGGTTAATTTGGAGTGTGCGTATTTATTTACCCCATATATGCCTCAAATTTCATCTTTTTTTTTTCTGTAGGCTATTTAATATCCAAGGGTTAATTTCTCCTCTGTTTGTGGGTTTAACTTGGAGGAAATACAGGGTATGAGTATTTCTCCACATACGTGCCTGAAATCCATCAACTTCAGACCGGTGGGGGGTATTTTAATCTGTGGGCCCAAGAGTTTTAATTTATTCACATTTTTGTGGAGAATTCTGTGACACATCCAGTGTTTGTGTATTTCAGCCCAACATACATCTCAATCCAGTCGCTTGGGATATGCTATTTGTGGCAAAACCTTTTTTTATTTCTTTATGGGTTATTGCTGTTAAAGCTGAAACATGTACATGAACATAAAGAGTGGAGAGGGGTCATCAGTAATTTTGCATTAATAACAATCATTTTGCCATTTTTTTTCGTTTTTGATTCTTCATGTCTGCTTTCAGTTGGTCAATAATCCATCATTTGCTAAAGGCCAAAAAGAAACAGAGATGAACCCAAAATAAGTAATGAATATTTGCAGTGTTCTGTGTTTTTGTTTGTACCCCTCCACAGATCAGAAAGAAGGGAAAATCAAACATAGCGCAATGTCGTAGAATTGTGGAGGTGGGAAACAGCAATCAAAAACCACGAGTGGTCAACTTGACAGAGTGCTCGTAGGCAGCAGCATGAGGAGACCTGAGTGTGAGGTGGCAGCAGCATCAAAGGCTACATATGGCCCATGAAGAGAGGGAGGTGGGTGTCAATACCAGTCCCTGGTAAGATTGGGTGGTAAAGGAGGCAGCTTGGCAGCAGATGTGTGGGAATTAGTTGGGTGGCAGCATCAAAAGTAGCTGAGGCAGTAGCCAAAGAATCCAGGCTCAGTCTGCTCCAGGTGCTGCTGCTGGTGGTACCTAAATAACTAGGAAGGTGAAGAAAGCTGCTCATCAACAACTCCATACTCCAGGTTTGCTGCTGCTGGAGCTGGTACGCCGTAACCCCCCACCCGCCACAGCAGCTTTGGCAATAGTACATGAGCGCTAATGAACCACCCCGTCAGACCTGTTAGAGGATGGACCATGGCGCAGATAGGCAGCGGCCAACTGACTACATAGGATGTTCTCTATAGTACTTTGTAGTTTGTCCTCTGTCTTGGCAGGTGAAAAAATGCCCCCCATTTGGACTGGTAACAAGGTTCCAAGAGGGGGGAGAGCCACAAGTCATCCCTCGGCCGGATGGGACAATTTAAGCTGTCAATCTAGCCAGGCAAATCAGCAATGCAGCCGGGCCATCTGCACAAATGATTCTGAGGGATTCCCGCCTCCCATCCTCCACTTGTAATACTGCCGACAGTGTGTCGGTCATCATTCTTCCGTCTTCCTAATCCTCCAGTTGATCCTGCTTCTCTCCTGTCACTTGAATAAAAAAAAAACACTCATGTCGCCAGACACTGCTTGTGCTCCAATGTCTTCCTTCTCCAGTGAACTCACTGGAGAAGGAAGCCCCCACTGGACTCATGTGGCCATGAGATATAGTCGCCTCGTCTCCAGTCCCCTGACCAGAGAGATTTTGCAGCATCTGTTCCAGGACATGAAGCAAGTGGAATGACGTATTTATCCCGTAGTACTGTGACTGACAAATACGTGTCTCCTCAAGGGCCTGACAAACGGCATGGATGACTGCCAACTGTCTGACATCAAAATAAATCAGGGGAATACGCCTGTCCAATTTGATCATCAAAAATTGGTTAATGAGCTTTCTCTGTCATCATTTCCCCCTGGTTATCAATTCCCTCTGTTTATCAATTTCCACTGTTCATCAATTTCCCCCCTATTAATATATGTATTCCATGTTCATCATTTCCCCCTGTTCCATCAGATCCCCATGTTTAATATAATTTATATCCTGTTCATCAATTGCCCCCGTTAATAGAGTTTATTCATGTTCAGCATTTCCCCTGTTCATCAATTTCCCCCTGTTATTATACTTTATTTCCTGTTCATTCAATTTCCCCCTGTCATACAATTTCTTTTTTTCTCTGTGTTTAGTTTTTAAGTGAGTCATGTGTAGTCCGAGGTTAGGCCTACCGCCTAGATGCCACGTCATCCAAGGCAGAAAAGGGGGGCACAAAAAGGCATGGGTGGGCAAAATTTTCTTTTGCGCAGCACTTGAGCCTTGTTTAACTAGGGCCCCAGAGAGCTGTCCCAGCCCTTGGTTGCTCACCCGGCTCCCAAGTGTTAATCGCTACATCGATTTGTGTTTGCCTGTCACCGCCAACACCGCCGTCCTCCTCAACGATTCGCTGTAAACAGAGCCTGGACCAACTCGCAACATAACCCCCCATGGCCACTCTCCTCATCACTACTTGCCTTCTCCTGCAAGAAGCACAGATGTCCTTCCCCACCTCTTTGAGCCCACTGTCCTTCTATTGTTTGTCCTCACTGAAGGTGGGTGCAGAGCCCACAGCACATAGTAGTTACTCTGGGTTGGGAATGAATGGGGAGAGAGGTGATTGAGGACAGGTGAGGCCCCTCACGTGCTCCCGGGCCATGCCCAACTAAGGGTATGTGTCTGACAAAACCCACCGACTCCTGGCTAAGGTTGTCAGATGTCATCTGGGTGAAAGTGATGGCCTAGTCCACCATTCGAGAACGTTTATCTTGGTGGTCAATACACCGCTACTAGATGACAATGGAAGCTGCGGCCTCGCGGAGTGACCCCTGCTGTGACGTCCCCTTACTGTGCTGCGAACTGTGCTGGCTCCACGAACCTACTCTTGTGTTCTTTGACGCTATTGTAGGATCTTAGGCCCTCAGCTCGTTTCTTTCCAGCTGGCGCTGACAGACTTTGTCCAGGCGCGTTCCCACTTCGTTTTTTTGGTCATTTTGCCCGCTGTAATAGGAATGAGCGAATTGATTCAAACGAAGTGAATTCGTTAGAATTTTTCAGGAAAAACTTCGGTTCGAACAAGTCGACTTTGGGGTATCGGTGAACGAAGTGTGCGTTTGATTGCTAAAATGGCTGCGAGCAACAGGGCGTCTACATGGGGGAAAAGCACTCTGGAGGAAGAAGGGCATAGCCTGCATGACATGTGCAGCAGGTGAAGCCAATCAGAGACCGGCGTGAATTCTGTGACGTCACCGCACTATATAATCCGGGCGCGACGCCGGAGCTCACACCCTCTCTACTGTGCTCCATCAGGAAGTGCTGCTTGTAAAATAGCTCTTACTGAAGAATTGTTGTTTTTATATAGCGATTTCTGTGGTGTCCTCAGCGTGTCTCAGAGACTGTTTCTCTTAATGTTCTATTTCTAATTTTTGGGGTATTGGAATCTGAAATCCAGTGTGCCGTCCACTGCCAGCTGCATATACATTCTATAGCCAATGGAATCTAAGCCAGTTCCCTGTGATCATTTAAAGAAACAGACGCGTTTTTACAATAAAATATCACGTCATTTTTGGCTGCTCATTCTATTGCGCAATTTACATCCAGGGTTAATTAAGCGTTGTTTTGCTGGTGTCGCTGACCCCAAAAACCGTCTATTTCAACGCCAAAATATAGTAAATTTTTCCTGTAGCCTAATTCACAAGCAAAGTTAATTACAACTGTATCTCATGTTGTGTGGCGTCGAAAACAAGCAATTGAACAACGCTACAAAGACTACTATTTTGTGCGGCTCAATTCTATTCGCGCAATTTACATCCAAGGGTTATTTAAGCGTTGTTTTGCTGGTGAGCTGACAAATATAAACTGTCCCTTTTTCACGCCAAAAATATATAAATGTTTCCTGTAGCCCTAATTCACGAAGCAAAGATTTAAAATTACAACTGTATCTCTTGTGTGTGTGTAGAAAAAACGCAATTGTAACTACGCTACACAGCTACTATTTTAGTGCGGCTCAATTATTGGGCGCAATTTACAATCCAGGGGCTAATTAAGCGTTTGTTTTGCTGGTGTGCTGACCCCAAGAAACCGTCTCTTTCAACGCCAAATATTAAATTTTTCCTGTAGCCTAATTCACCAAGCAAAGGTTAAATACAACTGTACTCTTGTTTGTTGCGTAGAAAACACGCATGGTAACACGCTACAAAGCTACTATTTAGTGCGCTCAATTTCTTTGGCGCAATACATCCAGGGGTTATTTAAGCGTTGTTTTTGCTGGGTGCTGACCCCAATAAACCGCCTTTTTCAATCGCCAAAAAATATACACTTTTTCCTGTAACCTAAATTCACAAGCAATGGTAAATTACACTGTATTCTCTGTTGTGTGGTGTAGAACACGCAATTGTAACACGCTACAAAGCTAACTATTTTGTAGGCTCATTCGATTGCGTAATTTACACCAGGGGTTAATTAAGCGTTGTTTGCAGTGGTGGTGGTGACAAAAATTAAAACGAGTCTTTTGCAACGCACATAATATAAACATTTTTCCTGTAGCCCTAATTCACAAGCAAAGGTAATTACAACTGTATTGCACCTTGTTGTGTTGCCGTAGAAAACTCGCAATTTAACATGCTACAAAGCTACTATTTTGTGCGGCTCAATTCTTTGGCGCTATTTTAACATCCAGGGGTAAGTAAGCGTGTTTTGCTGGTGGTGCTGCCCCAAGAAACCGTCCTTTTTCAACACCAAAATATATAAAATTTTTCCTTGTAAGCCCTAATTCACAAAGCAAAGGTTTAATTACAACTGTATCTCTGTTGTGTGGCTAGAAAACACGCAATTGTAACACGCTACAAAAGCGACTATTTGTGCGGCTCAATTCTATTAGCGTAATTTACATCCAGGGGTTTAATTAAGCGTTGTTTTGCTGGTGTGCTGACAAAATAAACCGTCTTTTTCAAAACGCCAAAATTATAAAATATATATATTTTTCCTGTAAGCCGAATTCATGTCCAAGGTTAATTAAGCCTGTTTGTGCTTTTACATTTAATAGAAACACACTGTGTTTTAAACGACACATACTAGTAAATTTTTCCTGGCATTTGGTGGAGCGCAATTTAATCCAAGGTTACCCAAGCTTGTTTACTGGGTTTCATTTGGGAGTCCAAAAACAGGGTGTAATATTGATCAATACAGATATCATCATCAAACAGTGTCTGTACATTTTAGAACAAATAGTTATGTCCAACAGAGAGGTGGCAGCTCTGCACCTGCGAGTGGCAGTGGCACAAACATTCCTGGAACAGGCCCAGGTCGCAGCACAGCAAGGGACGTCGCAGCAGGGGTCACTCGGTGAGGCCACAACTGCCGCTGTCCATCGAGCAGCCGTGTGTTGTTCAGGCCAACCCAAGGGTTCTTGAATGTTGAACTAGGTCACCTTCTCCACCCAGATGACATCTGACAACCCCAGCCAAGGAGTCGGTGGGAACCCTCAGACACATCAATTAATTTGGCAAGGCCCGGGAGCGGGTCAGCGGCCCTTCACTTGGTCCTCAACCCGCCTCTGTCCCATCCGGTTCCCTCAGCCAAGATCTACTATTGGTCTGGCTCAGCGCCACTATATAGCAGGATGAAACAATTTGAGGAGGGCGTCAGCAGCTACTTGGCAGCGAAGAATGGGCCAATATCGCCTGCTTATTGCAGGAGGCGGTCAAAGTATAGATGTGGAAGTGCATGGAGGTCATGTTGTGAGAGGCAGCCTCGGCATACCAAGACCGGTGATGAGACAGCAGTGACGATGAAACACAAATAGATGATGATGTAGCCCATCGCACTTGGGAGCTGTGAGGCAAGGGCTTCATCATCGTCAGGAGAAAGAGGGCGTCAGCTTGCGCGTCGGGCGCACGCAGCCAGCAGTGGGTAGTGTGGGCCGTGAGTGAGCAGGATAGCAGCAGTGTGAGGTCAGGAGCCAAGCGCCACGGAGTAAAAACCCCGCTTCGCAGGTCCAAGAAAGTAGCGGCACAGGGGCTCAGCGAGGCAGCGGCAGCAGTAGTCCTCAGTGTGGACGTGGCGGTAAAATATCCGAGACTCGGAGGCGGTGGCAGTGCTGTGCTAAGACACCGGAGGAGCCGAATATGGGTATATGTAGAATCGAGGGCAGAAAGTGAAGCGTGGCCAGGGAGCGAAACGTTGGCAACTATACGCCCTGCGTCAACACATGCAGCGTCACCATCCGGTGGCTGGACAAAAACGTGGCTCAATGTGGTGCCATCCTGCCGGCCGCGCAACAGCAGCAGCGCCCAGTGCACGCATTGCCTTGCAGCCCAGTCCAAGGCTCCACCACCTCTGCAGAAATGAGCGGTTTCTCTTTGACATCATCATCCCATCCAGATGCTCCTGCTCCTCGCTACTCATGGAGCCAGCCGTCGTTCAGCGAGGCGATTGCAAAGAGACAACAGTAATCGTCAAAACCATCCTAAGGTGCAGCAGCTTGACCGTGCTCCTCGTCCAAGATGTTTGGTATTGCAGTCCTCCCTTTCCAAATGGTGGACGCTGCACCATTCAGAGAACAATGGCTTGTGCCGAGCCAAGATGGAGAGTTCCAAGCCATAATTTCTTTTTCCAAAAAGGCATACCGCACTCATAAAATATGTAGAAACAGGAAGGTGGTCAGTCCTTGAGCTTATCGTTTGTTCCAAGGTGCACGGCAGCCGCGACGTCTGAGCGGAAAACTAACGGGCAGGCCAGTACATGTCTTTACGGGCCCACTGGTGAATGTGCTTTCCTGCCCAGGACACCAACACTTGGACAGGAGATGCCGCTTTCCTCTCCACGTTGTCAAACTGCTGCACCTGCGCCTATGTCCGCGAGGTGAACAAGAAAGGCCATTAACGATTTTTTGAATGATCCAGGCAGACAGAAGTACTCCCCTGTGTACCTTTGATGTCAGCAAGTGGCACTCATGCTGACACCTGCCGGATGTTGAGGCCATTCATTCGAGGAGGTGACTTTGTTGGTCAGTCTCCAGGACTACCGGGATGAATAACCGTCATTCCACGCTTTCATGTCCTGCACAGATGCTGAAAAATCTGTCTGGGCAGGGACTGGAGACTGGGCGAACTACATCCTCGTGGCCACATGAGTCCGGTTGGGGACTGAAATGGAGGAGGACATTGGAGCAGAAGCATTGTCCTGTGAAATGAGTGGATTTTCGACCAGTGGCAGTATACGTGGAAATGGAGGCAGGGAGCCCCTCGGCGAGTACACTTGTGCAATGGCCCCGCAGGCATGCTTATTTGCCTGGCTAGTGAACAGCCGAATAGTCAGCATCCGCAGAGGGATGACTTCTGGCTCTCCACCCTATTGGACCCTCTCTACCGGTCAAAATGGGAGCCTTTTCCCAGCTATTGAGAGGGAATACAATCTCAAATACAACAGTGAAACCTCCGTATTCAGTTGGATCGCGGCCCTATGTGCGGCATACGTCCCTCCTCTGACAGGTCTGACCGGGGGTGTTTCCTCAGCGCTCACGTACTACTGCCGCGGCTGCTGGGAAGTGGGGGGGTAGGAGCCGTACCAGCCATCAGTAGTAACCTAATCTGGAGTCACTGATGACCAGCTTCTTCACACCGCCCTAGGTGAGGAGGGCAGTCACCAGCAGCAGCAGCAGGACCTGAGCAGTCCCTGAACCAACAGGTTGTGGCCTACTTTGGACAGCACTCTGCCACCTCAGTTAGAAGATCCGCTGGACTACTGGCAGGCTAACTGGATGTGTGGCCGAACTTGCAGAGTTTTGCAGGGGAGAAGCTGTCTCCTGCCAGTAGTGTGGCATCAGAGCGGGTGTTCATGCGGCGGGGCCATCGTTACCCAAGGAGAACCCGCGTTGTCCACGGGAAATGTGGAATGACTGACCTTTGTCAAGATGAATCAGGCGTGGATCGGCCAGAGTTCCACACACCAATGCCCTTAGGCGTCAGTCAGGGTTCAAACTAACCTGCCTCAGCCACTCTTCTGATGCCGCCATCCCCCTGATGCCACAATCTGCGGACAGTTTCTCCATCTGCCTACCACCATCGTACCAGGGACTGGTAGTGCCCACCCCACCTCAAACACTCTGTCAATGTGCCACTCTATGAACCCATGCTGCTGCTGCTGTCGTTGCCGTGACATCCACACTGTGTCACTTGTGCCACTGTCTGACCTCAATGCGGCTGCTGTGGCCTGCGCCATGTCCTCCCACGGTGTCTTTGTGCACTCCTGACCTCATGCTGCTGCCGCACCGTGACCTCCGCTCTCCAGTCTCATTGTGCCACTCACTGTGGCTTCCTCCTGTTTTGCCACCTCCAGAATGTCATTGTGCCACTTTCTGACCTGCTGCTGCGGCTGGGACTCCTGCCGTGCCCGCCACACTTTGTCATTGTGCCACTGCCTGACCTCGTCCTGCTGCCCGCTGCCGCCGTGACCTCCGCTCTCAGTCCATTGTGCCACTCTGTGGCTTCCCTCCGTGTTTGCCACCTCCTAGAATGTCATTGTGCCCACTGCCTGACCTCATGCTGCTTTGGCTCGCCGCCGTCACCTCCACACTCTGATCACTAATGTTGCCTAGACCTGAGCTTCTCACTTCTTTTTTTCCTGCTTTCGCTGGCATGACTTTATCAGGCTATACATTCCCGCTGATTTTTTTGGTCAGTTTTGGCCCTCTTTAAGTGGCCCAGGGAATTTTATAGTGAAGCGATTCTAAGAGCGGCGCAGTCATCTGCGTGTCTTAACTAAAACAAAAACATTGTATGAAGACCAACCAAGGCTCCCTCTGCATATTTAAGCATGGCAACAATGTTCTAACACACCCTGCAGGCTCGTGCACCTGGAAATAGCCTGCTTTTTAACGCGATTCGCTGATGAGTAATTCGGACCGAATTTATTTTTGTCGGAAAATTCGCGAAGTGACCGAATCGAATTTTAAACATTCGCACCATCTCAACCCGTAAGTGCCCAAGGAATTTTAGAGTTGAAGTTGAGTCTACAGAGCGGCGGCTGTCCATGTGCGGGTCATCACTAAAACCAGCATGCATGAAGACCACACCAAGCGCCCCCGGCATATTTGAGCAAGCACAACATTCTACAACACCCTACAGGCTCTCTGCAGCCAGGAAATAGCTGTTTTTTAACGCGTTTCGCAGCAAATAAATTCAGGTAGAAACAAATTTTGTCGGAAAATTTGGCGAACTCGGCGAATCGAATTTTTGAAAATTCGCCCATCTCTAGTTGTTATTATTATAACTGCATATAGATAAGGCAATACAAAGGTGTCAATTATACAGATACGTATGGTTCACAATGGTCATTTCATATCATATTTCATCTCCATTCTGTTGTTGGACTATGATTGCTACTTAGTTTGCTTTTCTCTAAACTTCAACAAACCAGATTACACATAAAAACGGTTAAAAACTTTGCACTGATTAATTTCACAATGTATCTTTATAGCAGTAAGAGTTTCTTTTTTTCTGCATAGTCATAGAGTTAAATGATAAACTTCTTGTTGTCTAGAAGGGGATTAGGAGCTTAGTGCATACTGTTACACATTGGTTTTACTAAGCTTCCCATAGCAGTAGCTGCAGGCAGACAGAATTTTATCCTTTGCCTTCTATGTCCACACTGGGGATTCAGTGATCGACATCTGAAAACATGAAGCTTTAAATACTCTACAGATATAGGAAGAAATTAACCAACACAGAATGTCGGACGTAAAATAACAAAGGGCTCAAGTATTTGGCAACGCAAAGCAACTAAGCCAGTGCTTAAAAAATAAAATAAAACTCCCGCCAAGTAACTCTCTCTCTTATTTTATCCGAATGACAAGGGCTGTGATATATACACTATATATATTTTGTGAGACAACTGTGTTGAGATACATATATATATATATATATATATATATATATATATATATATATATATATATATATATATATATTCAACCTTACATGGGTTTAAAATCAGAAATATATATGTATCTATATATGTGTACATATATATATACACTCACCGGCCACTTTATTAGGTACACCTGTCCAACTGCTCGTTAACACTTAATTTCTATTCAGCCAATCACATGGCGGCAACTCAGTGCATTTAGGCATGTAGACATGGTCAAGACAATCTCCTGCAGTTCAAACCGAGCATCAGTATGGGGAAGAAAGGTGATTTGAGTGCCTTTGAACGTGGCATGGTTGTTGGTGCCAGAAGGGCTGGTCTGAGTATTCAGAAACTGCTGATCTCCTGGGATTTTCACGCACAACCATCTCTAGGGTTTACAGATGAATGGTCCGAAAAAGAAAAAACAATCCAGTGAGTGGCAGTCCTGTGGGCGGAAATGCCTTGTTGATGCCAGAGGTCAAAGGAGAATGGGCAGACTGGTTCGAGCTGATAGAAAGGCAACAGTGACTCAAATAGCCACCCGTTACAACCAAGGTAGGCAGAAGAGCATCTTGAACGCACAGTACGGCGAACTTTGAGGCAGATGGGCTACAGCAGCAGAAGACCACACCGGGTGTCACTCCTTTCAGCTAAGAACAGGAAACTGAGGCTCCAATTTGCCCAAGCTCATCGAAATTGGACAGTAGAAGATTGGAAAAACGTTGCCTGGTCTGATTGAGTCTCGATTCTGCTGCGACATTCGGATGGTAGGGTCAGAATTTGGCGTCAACAACATGAAGCATGGATCCATCCTGCCTTGTATCAACGGTTCAGGCTGGTGGAGGTGGTGTCATGGTGTGGGGAATATTTTCTTGCCACTCTTTGGGCCCCTTGGTACCAATTGAGCATCGTTGCAACACCTTGTTGAATCTATGCCACGAAGAATTGAGGCAGTTCTGAAGGCAAAAGGGGTCCAACCCATTACTAGCATGGTGTACCTAATAAAATGGCCGGTGAGTGTATATTATATATTATATATATATATATATATATATATATGTGTGTGTGTGTGTGTATTATATATATATATATATATATATATATATATTTCTGATTTTAAACCCATGTAAAGTTGAATATATATATATTTATATGTATCTACACATTATTATGACCACCAGAAGAGAAGCCAGAGCGTTCAGCACATAGAGCAGCTAGACGAGCTCTGAGTAGCTCAATAAGGTCCTGGTAGGTTGTTACAGGTATTTGGAGCCATGCTGACTGCATCCCACGGCTGCTGGTTGGTGCGTAAGGAAAATACATACAGTTAACATGACGATCAAGGTGGTCCTAGTGATATTTAATAGGGTTTAAGTTTGGAGAATTAAGGAGCCAGAGTAGTATTTGGAAGTCTTGATCATTCTGATTTTATATATAAATCACCTAGGTTCTGACTGAGACTACTTCAACATATAAACCACCAATGTTCAAGCACAAGGAAAATGTTACAAACGGATCTTTATGCATCCCACCTCTCTCTACCAAGGTTTTAATATAATGTGGGTATAAGGTTATTTGACACTGAAGTCTAATTCTGTGTAATACTTTATATCTACACAATCTATTATCTTAGTGAAAACCCTATTCAGGCCGAGAAGTAGGTTTTCACCAATATCTGTAAATATACTGTATACATAATCATTAGCCTCCATTCGGTAATATTTAGAGAATCAGACAGTATTGTATGCTTGCTTTATAAATCCCGCTAGTTTGCAGTAATGTTTTTTGATCCTTTACAATTAATTACTTTACACTAAATGCAACATCCAATTATCGTGTGGGATTAATTAATATACATTTGTGTAATTCACATTTTAAATTAATTTGGCGTAGGTGATGTTATAAAATATGGCATCAATTTATTGCATAAAAAAATCATTACCAAGTTCCTGAGCTTCTCAATCTCATCATTATAAGAACAGGCAGTTCATTATGTTCCATTTATTTTGAGTTTTCTATTAGCATTTGACCAGTTTGGAGTCATTAACTAAATAAAGAATAATAGTGTCATTAAGAATGAGCAAGTAATAGCTAATGTGGCTGTAACTTCTAAATAAATTGTTCTATTGCATTTTACTCCTGGAACAAATAAGATAATAGAAGTGCTACTGAGACGTCATGCACATGGCAAAGCTGTATGGTACACAAAGAGGGACGTCATGTACCTCAGGAGTGAGAAAGTAGCTGCCTTTATTAACCCATTACCTCCACAGCAATCTTTAAGTTGTGGTCACTTTTTCCTCCCCTCCTTCCAAGAGGCATAACTTGTTTTTCCATTTACAAAGCCATATGAGGGCTCATGTTTTGCAGTACAGGACGTACCTTTTAATGATACTATTGTTCCTACTATATACTGTACTGGGAAATAAAATAAAAATTATTTTTGAAGCGGAGCATGAAAAACATGCTATTGCACCATTATTGTGAGGGTTTCGTTTTTATGAAGTTCACTGTGCGGTATAAATGACAAGTTCCCATACTCTCTCTCTCTTTTGTAGATTGCTCCACATGGTTCCCTCTCTTACACAGACTGTCCCCATGGCTCCTTTCTCTTTCACAGCCTTCTCCTCGTGGCAACTTTATCTCTCATATACTGCTGCCCATTGCCATGTCTCCCTTACAGACTGCTCACAATAACCCTCTGCTCCTTAACAAACTGCTCAGCTCTCATTCCTTTCATTACCTTGGTCAAAAATAATAGCTTGCAGCTTCAAACTCTTTTTTTCAACATCTCTCTCCAGTATGGTCAGATGATCTTATCAGATCTACCTGGAACATTTATTAAAGACATTTCCAATGTTCACAGACCCCTTTCTTGTGCAGATATCCCGATGCCTTATGTTATAACTAACATGGGACATGGACAGGCACATTGGTAGTACTCCTTTCGGGGGGCCAGATCACATTTTATTTAAAAAAGAAAAAAAGAAAACAAGGCCTGTTGATAAGGATAAGGTGCAAGATAAAAACTGGTGGTGGCAGGGGATCCAGATGTTTCAGCTATATAGTAACCTAAAATTGCTTAGGACAGCCCTATTCATGGTGATAGCAGCCACAGGCATCAAGAGGACATTGGATTTAGTTATTCTAAAGTTTAAAGCCACACATAGGATGCGAGTGATGAGACGTCACCCAGGTACGTCTTGGCATCATAATTCCCCTATATGTAATCTATGGAAATTCTGTGTCTTACAGAGTGAGATGTTCTTTGTAGCTACTTTCTGCTCTGACTCAAATATGACATTCGTGAATAAAGTAACTTCTCTCTATTAATTTAGAATTCCATAGTAGAAGATTTGAAATAAAATTTTATAAACAAGACAAATGCTTCAAGTTTCCTGTTTAATGTACTTTCATATATTCAAAAAGAAAAAAACTTTCAACTATTTGTGTAATTACGGTCTCATTATTTCTTCAGCTGCACCTGAAAATGTATGAATACATGGAAAATTCATCAACTAATTATCTCTTCCAGTACTAGAAACTGAAAATAATCATTCGACTTCAATTAACAAATTTTAGTAATAAAATGCATAAATTCCTTATTTTTTTCCATGAATCACTCTTTGGCAGTGTGATGCGGGAGCTGTTGTGAACAAGTCTTGGACATTTGCCTTTTTCCCCTACTCTGAAAAATAAGTAATTTCTGCAAAAGATTCCAGATATCGTTCCACTGTGTGGTGCACAGGCTGTTGCATCACTATCATTACTAACATGTCTAGCTTATTCTGCAATTATATTGTTATGCAGAGTAAGACAACATCATCCATCCATATTTAAGGATTTCTGCTTTATTAGAATAACCCATAAGTATTCATTTAGAGGTCTTTGACTCACTTGCTGGTAAAGGCTGCCATATGGAGTGCATTGTGGGACTGTTTAGTACTTGCAGCATATTTTATTGCTTCATATTGGGCTTAATGAATTAGCCTCGGTTAAGGACTAGTAAGTCAGAAAATCTTAATACTACAGGAAAATAAATAAGTAATATATAGATGTAGCAGGTGCCAAGTAGTAAAATTCTTGCACCACAAGCTGACTACTGTTTAATCCCTCAAAGCAAAATGATGAACGTCATTGTACTGTTAAGGGAGCTGAGCACGCTCCATACAGGTCAGGTAACAACTGTTAGTCATAACCTGGACCTACTGGTAGAAGCCAAAATTGGAGATAATTCAGATCCAGACATTTTAACCTTTTAGATGCTGCAGCAAATGTGACTTAGGCATCTAACAGAATAAGTATTGGTGCTGTGCACCGTTCCCGTCCTTCACAACAAGATTGAGGGTTGCCTATCAGTTGTCATGGAAGCCAGAGGCCTACTAAAGGAATAAACGGCCACCATGTTATTTTTTCTATTACACCCTGCCATACAGTAGTTAGGATATAATAGGAAGGCTATATTGGTACACTGTCCTGCAACATATTATTATTGCAGAACAGTGCACAAACCATCATGCCCCTTAGTGGTAAAGTACCGTAGGGGGACTACAAGTACCAGTAAAACAAAAAGTTTAAAAATAAATATAAAAATAGTAAAAGTTTAAGCCCCACCCTTGCCATTTTGCCAATAAAATAAAAAAATAAAGGATTTACACATTATTGGTATCCCCACATCCCTAAAAGTCCAAAGTCCAAAAGCAAAACACCTTGCTGGTGGGAGCTTGTAAGATTGTGTCATTATCCACAGTGAAACGAGTACTGTATCAACATGGGTTGAAAGGCCACTCTGCTAGGAAGAAGCCTTTACCCAAAAAGAAACATATAAAAGCCAAATTAATGTACAAAAAGAAATAAAGACCTACATTTTTGAGACATGTCCTGTGGTCTGACAAAAAACTAAAATTGAACTGTTTGGCCATAATGACCATTGTTACGTTTGGAGGAAAAAGACAGAAGCTTGGAAGCCTAAGAACACCATCACAACTGTAAGACATGGGGGTGGCAGCATCATGTTGTGGGGTTGTTTTGCTGCAGGAGGGACTGGTGCACTTCACAAAATAGATGACATCATGAGGAAAGAAGATTATGAAGCAACAACTCAAGACATCAGCCAGAAAGTTAAAGTTTTGGTGGAAATGGGTCTTCCAAATGGACTATGACCTGAAGCATACTGCCAAACTGGTTACAAAGTGACTTAAGGATAACCAATTCAATGTTTTGGATTGGCCATCACAAAGCCCTGATCTCAATCCTATTGAAAATGTATGGTCCAAGCTGAAAATGCAGGTGCGAGCAAGGTGACCTACAAACATGGCTTAGTTACACCAGTTCTGTCAGGAGGAATGGGCCAAAATTCAACTATTGTGAGAAGCTTGTGGACGGATATCCAAAATATTTGACCCAAGTCATACAGTTTATGGCCAATGCTACCAAATACTAATGTAATGTATGTAAACTTTTGACTTTGCAGAAAGTAATAAAAATACCTTAAAAAATTCTCTGTCTCTCATTATTCTGGCATTTGGAAAATTTAAATAATTTTGGTTATCCTAATTGACCTAAAACGTGGAAGGTTTATTCTAATTTCATGTCGGATAGTGAGAAAAACATGCATATGTGTCTTTTAATATAGTTAGAGATGGGAGAATTTCTCAAAATTCGGTTCGCTCACTTCGCCGAATTTCCGACAAAAAATAACTTCGTTCCGAATTACTTTGGGATGAATCATGTTAAAAAACAGCTATTTCCAGGCTGCACCGAGCCTTCAGAGTGCTGTAGAACGTTGTACGATGCTTAAATATGCAGAGGGAGCTTGGTTTGGTCTTCATACAATGTTGTGTTTTAGTATGACATGCATATGACTGCCGCCGCTCTTAGAATCGCTTCACTATAAAATTCCCTGGGCACTTAAGAGGGCAAAACTGACCAAAAAACTGAAGCGGGAATGTTGCTGATAAAGTCATGCCAGCGAAAAGCTGGAAAAAAACAAGCTGAGAGCTCAGGTGGCAACATTAGTGACAGAGGTGGAGGTGACGGCGGGCAGCACAACAGATTGAGGTCGAGAGTGGCACAATGACATTTGGAGGTGGCAAAAACAGGAGTAGGCCACGAGTGGCACAATGACAGAGAGTGAGGTGACCGCGGGCAGCAGATGAGGTCAGACAGTGGCACAATGACATTCTGGAGGTGGCAAAAAAAGGAGTAGGCCACAGAGGGGGCACAAGGGACAGAGTGTGGAGGTGATGGCGCAGCAGCATGAGGTCGAAAATGGCACAATGGCATTCTGGAGGTGGCAAAAACTGGAGTAGGCCACAGAGTGGCACAATGACAGAGAGTGGAGGTCACGGCAGCGCGCATGAGGTCAGGCAGTGGACAATGACATTTGGAGGTGGCAAAAACAGGAGTAGGCCACAGAGTGGCAAATGACAGAGAGTGAGGTGAGGGCCCGGCAGCAGAATGAGGTCAGACAGTGGCACAATGCATTCTGGAGGTGGCAAAAACTGGAGTAGGCCACAGAGTGGCACAATGACAGAGAGTGGAGGTGACGGCAGCAGGAGCAACAGCATGAGGTCAGAGAGTGGCACAATGACATTGGTGACGCCTAAGGCATTGGTGTGTGGAAATCCTGGCCGATCCACACCTGATTCATCTTGACAAAGGTCAGTCGTTCCACATTTCCCGTGGAAAAAAGGGGGGTTTTCTCTTGGGGTAACGATGGCCCCGCCGCACAGAACAAAACCCTCTGTGCCACACTACTGGCGGGAGGACAGCTTCTCCACTGCAAACTCGGCGAGTTGCGGCCACAACATCCCGTTTGGCTGCCAGTAGTCCCGCGGATCTTCTAACTGGGGGTGGCAGAGTGCTGTCAAGTAGGTCACCACTGTTGGTTCAGGGTTCTGCTCCAGGTCCTGCTGCTGCTCTGCCTGGTGGCGACTGCCCTCTCACTAGGCGGGTGAAGGAAGCTGTCATCGTGACTCCAGACTTAGGGTTGCTGCTGATGAGCTGGTATGTCCCTCCCCCCCACCTTCCCCAGCAGCCGCAGCAGTAGTAGTGAACGCTGAAGAACCCCCGGTCAGACCTGTCGAGGAGGGACGATGCGCACATAGGCAGCGGCCAATGATACGGAGGATTTCCCTATAGTATTTGAGTTTGTCCTCCTCTAATAGCTGGGAAAAAGGCTCCCATTTGGACCGGTAGCGGGGTCCAATAGGGTGGAGAGCAGAAGTCATCCCTCTGCGGATGTTGACTATTTGGCTGTCATTAGCCAGGCAAATCAGCATGCTGCGGGCCATCTGCACAAGTGATCCGAGGGGCTTCCTGCCTCCTTTCCACTGTATACTGCCCCGGTGCTTGCGGGTCATCTGCCTCGTTCTTCTCATCTCCATCTACCTCCTCCACCTGCTCCTCCCCCCTCTTGTCCCCTGGGTAGAAAATTCACTCATTTCACAGAAAAATGCTTCTGCTCCAATGTCCTCCTCCTCCTCCTCCATTTCAGTCCCCACCGGGACTCATGTGGCCGCGAAAATGTAGTCGCCACATCTCCGCCCCCTGCCCAGACAGATTTTTCAGCATCTGTTCCAGGCATGAAGCAGTGGAATGACGTTATTCATCCCGTAGCCCTGGCGACTGACAAATAACGTGGCCTCCTCGAATGGCCTCAACAAACGGCAGGTGTCACGCATGAGCTGCCACTGGCTAAACATCAAAGTTACACAGGGGAGTACTCCTGTCCGCCTGGATCATCAAAAAATCGTTAATGGCCTTTCTTTTGTTCATATAGTCGGTCCAACATGTGCAGGCTGGAATTCCAGCGGGTGGAAACATCGCATATCAGAGTGTTTTGGGGGGGAGGCGTTCTGCCCTGCAACTCGAGGAGGGTGTTCCTGGCTTTGTAGGAATGGATGAAGTGCATGCACATTTTTCCTGGCCATTTTCAGAATCTTCTGAAGATCGGTGGAAGACTTCAGGAACCTTTTCACAACCAGATTAAACACATGCACCATGCAGGGCGCATGGACCACCCCTCCTGGGTGCAGTGCGGACACCATTTTACTCCCATTGTCCGTCCCCATGGTTCCGATTTGCAGTTGGCGCGGAGAAAGCCACACATCGATTTCTTGCTGCATGACGCGGAGCAGTTCCTCCCTGTGTGACTTCGTTCGCCGGGGAAAAGCCAGGTTTTTAGAACTGCGTGACACCGCTGTGCCCTACACATTTTGGTATGATGGAGCAGTACTTGTGGAGGCTGAGATGGGGGTGGTGAAGAGGACGCGGACATTGGCGCGGGAAAGCCGCAGTTTGACAACGGGGGGAAAAAAGCAGCGTTCCCTGTCCAAGTTGTTGGTGTGCCTGGGCGGGAAGCACATTCACCCAGTGGGCCGTAAAGGACATGTACTGGCCCTGACCTAGTTACAGCTTCAGACGTTCGGCTCCCGTGCACCTTGGAACAAACCGAAAAAGCTCAAGGACTGGGCCCACCTTCTGTTCTATATATTTATAAAGTGCTGGGTTACTGACTTTTTGGAAAAGAAATTACGGCTTGGAACTCCCCATCTCGGCTCGGCACAAGCCATTGTTCTCTGAACGGTGAAAGAGTCCAAAATTTGGAAAGGGGAAAATGCAGTACCAACAATTTGGACAGGAGCACGGTCAGCTGCTGCACCTTAGGAAAGGTTGGGCGCATACTGTTGTCTCTTTGTAATGCCTCACTGAACGACTGCTGGCCCATGAGTAGAAAGGAGCGGGAACATCTGGACCGGGAGATGATGTCAAAGAGAAACAGCTCCCTTCTGCAGAGGTGGTGGAGCCTTGACTGGCTGCAATGGAATGCGGTGCCACTGGGCGCTGCTGCTGCTGTTGCTGCGGGGGGCAGGATGGACCACCACATCTGAGCCACGTTTTCTCCCAGGCCACCGGAGGGTGACGCTGCATGTGTTGACGCAGGGCCGTGGTGCCAACGTTAACTCCTGGCCACGCTTCACTTTCTGCCCACAGATTCTACATATCCCCAAATTCGCTCCTCCGGTGTTTTAGCAAAGAACTGCCACACCGCCGAGTATCGGATTTTCCCGCCAACGCTCCGCAATGAGTGACTACTACCGCCGCTGCCTCGCTGAGCCCCTTTGCCGCTATTTTCTTGGACCTCGAAGCGCGTTTTTTACCCCGTGGCCGCTTGGCTCCCGACCTCACACTGCTGCTACCCTGCGGACTCATGGCCCACAACCCACTTGCTGGCTGCGCCGCTGCCTGACGCACAAGCGGGACGCCCTCTCTCCCTGACGATGATGAAGCCCTTGCCTCACCCGGCTCCCAAGTGCGGTTCGGCTACATCATCATCTATTTTGTGTTTCATCGTCACTGCTGTCCTCACCCACCGGTCTTGGTATGCAGAGGCTGACCCCTCACAACATGACCTCCCATGTCACTCTCAACATCTATACTTTGCCGCCTACTGCAAGAAGCAGGGGGTATTGGCCCCATTTCTTCGCTGCCAAGTAGCTGCCGATTGCCCTCCTCAAATTGTTCATCCTCGCTATTATAGTGGCGCTGAGCCAGACCACATAGTAGATCTCTGGCTGAGGGAACCGGATGGGATAGAGGCGGGTTGAGGACGGATGAGGGCCGCTGACCCGCTCCCGGGCCATGCCAACTAAGGGTCGTGTTTGACCCTTCCCACCGACTCTTGGCTGGGGTGGGCAAAATGTCATCTGGGAGGAAGTGGATGACCTAGTCAACCAATCAAGAACCCTTGGGTTGCTAGTCAGCACACGGGGCCCCTAGATGACATTGGCAGTTGTGGCCTCACCGAGTGACCCCCGCTGCGACGTCCCCTTGCTGTGCTGCGCCTGGGCCTGGAAAGTTTGTTTCCTCTGCCACTCGCAGGTGAAGAGCCTGCCACCTCTCTGTCTGACATACTGTTTGTCTAAAATGTACAGACCCCTGTTTTTATGAAGATATCTGTATATGATAAATACACACCCTGTATTTGACTCCAAATTAACTCAGTAACAAGCTTGGTAACCCTTGGATATAAATTGAGCTCCACAAATGGGCAGGAAAAATTTTACTTGGGATGTGCCGTTTAAAAACTCTGTGTATTTTACTGAATATAAAAGCACAAACAGGCTTAATTAACCTTCGGGTATGAATTATGCTATTTCTTCTGTGGCGGTGAAAAACAAAGTTTTGTTAACTGAGTACAACTGCAGAACAACGCTTAATTAACCCCTGGTTGTAAATTGCGCAAAAGAATTGAGCAACCAAAAACTACGAGCTTTATAGCGTGTTACAATGGCGTGTTTTTTACGCTACACAACAAGAGAAAAAATTTTAATTGCCCTTCGCTTGTGAATTATGCAACAGAAAAAAATTATTTTTTGGCGGTAAAAAAAAGACGGTTTACTTTAGTCACCACAGCAGAAAAAGAAAAGCTTAATTAACTCCTGGATGTAAATTGCGCCAAACAATTGAGCAACCACAAACTACAAGCGTGTTACAATGGCATGTTTTTTACGCTACACAACAAGAGAAAAAATTGTAATTAACCTTCGCTTGTGAATTAGCCTACAGGAAAATTTTATTTTTGGCGGTGAAAAAGACGGTTTATTTTAGTCACCACAGCAGAAAAACAACGCTTATTTAACCCCTGGATGTAAATTGCGCCAAATAATTGAGCAACCACAAACTACTAGCTTTGTAGCGTGTTACAATGGTGTGTTTTTTACGCTACACAACAAGAGAAAAATCGTAATTAACCTCGCTTTTGAATTAGGCTACAGGAAAAAATTATTTTTTTCGGTGTAAAAAAACGTTTATTTTAGTCACCACAGCAAAAAAACAACGCTTAATTAACCCCCGGTTGTAAATTGCGCCAAACAATTGAGCAACCCCAAACTACGAGCTTTGTAGCGTGTTACAATGGCGTGTTTTTTACGCTACACAACAAGAGAAAAATTGGGAATTAACTTCGTTGTGAATTAGGCTACAAGGAAAAAAAGTATTTTTTGTCGGTGAAAGACGGTTTATTTTAGTCACCACAGCAGAAAAACAAAAGCTTAAATTAACCCTGGATGTAAATTGCGCAAACAATTGAGCAACCCACAAACTACTAAACTTTGTAGCATGTTACAATGGTTTTGTTTTTTACGCTACAAGCAAGAGAAAAAATTGGGAATTAAAATTTCACTTGTGAATTATGCTATAGGAAAAATGTATTTTTTGGCGGTGAAAAAGACGGTTTCTTTTAGTCACCCACAGCAGCAAAAAACAATGCTTAATTAACCCCTGGATGTAAATTGCGCTAAAGAATTGACACCAAAAATGAAGTGGTATTTGTATTGTAAAAACGCTGTTTCTTTAAATGAATACAACAGGAACAGGCTTAGATCCCCTTGGATATTCAATGTTCTGTGAGCAGATAGCATTAAAATGTATATGCTCTGCACTGGACGCACACTAAAATTCAGATTTCCCAATACCCCACAAAATCAGAAATAGAACGTTAAGAGAAGCAGTCTCTGAGACAAGCTGAAACACCCCCCAAAAATCGCTGTATAAAAATCAGTTCTTCAGTAAGAGCTATTACAAGCAGCGCGGCAGCACCTTCCCCAGTCGTACAGTGAGAGGGAGTGTGAGCTCCCAGCGTCGCGCCCGGACTTATATAGTGCGGTGATGTCACAAAAATCCCGCCGGTCTCTGATTGGGGTTCATCTCTGCACATGTCATTTCAGGCTATGCCCTTCTTCCCCGCAGCCATTTTATCATCAAAAGCACACTTCGTTCACACTGAAGTCCCCCAAACTTCGACTTCATTCAGAACCGAAGTTTTCCTGAAATTCTAAACGAATTCCACTTCGTTAGAATCAATTCGCCCACTCTAAATATAGTGTATGTAAACTTCTGGTTTCAACTGTAAATGCCAAAAAGCCCAGTGTCAGAGTATGTAGGATCCTTAAATAACAGCAATGGGGAGCTGGTCATTGGGGAAAAAAGGAAGGCGGAGCTAATAAATGTGAAATAAGTAAATGGGAAACGGTGCAACACATTGTTTCTCACTTCGATAGGGAACCGTGTGTCGAGATCTCGGGGACTCGATCAGTTTCCATGGCAGCTGGAAGTCTCTTAAAGCTTCCATTGCCGCCATGTTTCCAGGTTTACTACATCCTGCCCCAGACAGGAAGTAGTAGAACCGCCATATTTGTACACTTGTACATTTGTATTAATGATCACGCCCCCCAGTGGTCGAGCACCCAGGGGGACTCTAAGTAAAAAATATATATATTTTAAAGTATAAAAATATACAAAATATTAAAAGTTCAAATTACCCTCCTTTTGCCATTTTTAAAATAAAAAAAATAAAATAATAAAGTTACACTTAATTGACATAGCCACATCTGAAAAATCTGATCTATTAAAATATAATATTATTTGTCCGTATGCTAAACATGCTAGAAGAAAAAAAAAATCCAAACTTTTTTGGTCATTTCATGTCCCCTAAAAATTGGAATAAAAGTGATAAAAAAAAGTTGCATGTATTCCAAACTGGTACTAATAAAAAGTATACTTCATTTCGCAAAAAATGCTCCCTCACTCAAGTCCATAGATAGACATACAAAAAAGTTATTTGTCACACAAAATGACTAACCACTTACTATATTAATACTTATGTAGCCATATAAAATGTCTAGATCCAGTCTGATGGCAATTTTGGTATCAGAAATAAATCCTTTAGGGCAGATTGGCTTTTCCCCTTATGTTTTTCAACATCTGCATCAGTAGGGGAAACAAAGCTTAAAAGGGGTTTGTTTTCGCTTCTTCATTTCGTGTTTTTCATTGCTCTCAGCTTCTCACTCAACAAATTCGGGGGAATTTTTCTTTCCCCGCCCAGCTGGGTGTTTCTTAAATGAAGGGGGGGGGCAAAATCCCCCCCTTCACTGTTCATGCTTGCTCCCGATCCCCCCCCCCCCCCCCCCTTGAGCCCCAAAATCACGGGTGTCGTTCTCCCAAAATACGTTTTAAATTTTGGTAACTAGTTTGCATACCACAGCTTCATTCAGTATAGACAGTTTTCTAGAACTCAGAGCCCTGATCTCTTCCCTCTCACAGCGGAGGTTTTTTAAAATTTGAAATCCACTCTTCATAAAACTCCTCCAAAAGCAGCCCCGATCCCCCTGCATTTTTTTACACCCGGGACTTTTTAGGCAGGGAGATACAATTCTGCTTTTTTCCCTGTTTTGTAGAACCCCTGCATATTATTGTGTTTTTTTTCGGGCAATGCAGAGTGAAATTGGTGTTGGCCCCTTTAATTTGATGAGAGAGGCAGCCAAATGCTCTGCTATTTCCCTTTGGGGCCACCCACCCCAAATTCGCTTTTCTGATTTAATGGGGTTCAGTGCCTCTGTGTTTCTGCGGCTTGCAAACTGAAATTGTGCCCGCCCCTTTTTCCCTTTGATAAAGGGGGCAGGAATCGCACTCCCGTGAATAAAACCGGGGGCTAGCCCAGAATGAAAATTTTAAGTGGGCCCGGCAGCCAATAAAAATGAAAGGGGGGGAAAATCCGCCCGGGCACGGGGGAAAAAAAATTTTTTTACAGAAACAGAAAAAAAAAAATGAGACAGTAAAAAACAAAAACCTTTGCTAATGACACCAAATTTGGCAAAGTTGCTTTTTTTTTCACTGCCCCCCTTATTCTGAAAAAACCATTTAATGAAAAAATTCAAACCCTTTAAAATTCCCTCTAGCCCTCCCCTTTTTCCAAATCTTTCCCCCATTAAAACCCGAAAAAAAAATTTGGGAAATTAACTTTTAAAAAAAAACCCCAATTAATACAGAAACAATAGTAATTACCTGTACGACAAAACCTAACCTTGTTTTTTTAAACCCCATGGTGAATACTGTAAACAAAAAACTCAAAACAAATTTACTCTAAAAATATGGTTAACACAAAAAAATTTTAATTTAGGAATTTTTAAAAAAGCAAATTTTTTCTAAGGGGGAATTGCCCGTTTTTTACCCCCAGAACCAGTTTAAAAAAAATTTTAAAGTTTTAGATGACATAGTTACATGTATCTTGAAATACAACTCATCCCACAAAAACAACAAATGGTTATTAAAAAGAAAAAAAATTGATGGCTTTTTTGATCGTGATAAAAATAAAAAAAAAAAATTCCTAAAAGTCCTTTTAAAAGGGGATTCTTAAAAACCAATTTAATTTGCTTTTAAACATGTAGTCAAAGGTGATTGACAACTATTACCAGATATATTGCCGGTTTCCATTTTTTCTTGTTTCAAGGGAAAACTTTTTCCCCGTATGGGGTACACAAAGCTTCCTTAAGTTACTGACCATCTGTTCCCCATTTCTCCACTGCCCGCCCGAAACCCTATGACAACGCTCCCTTCCCTTTATGTGTTAACTCCAGAACAGAAGCTTATTTATATTTTTTAGTGATGAGCGATTGCGTCAACTATCGTCATCGGATCGATAGTCGATATCGGCAATTACCATGACGAATCCGATAGTCGATAATAGATTAATCGCCGATGACCAAATAAAGTCTATGGGAGAGGAACAACACCTTCATTCTTACACCCAAACAGGCTGAAGAAGTTTGTAATTAACAACCCAAAACCCAGAAAAAATGGATACGCTACATCTTAGGCAACAAAATTAGGAAAAAGTCACAGAAAAAATCACAACCATTCACTATCCCTGCCCTTGTACCCCCAGCATGACCCTTAAACCTGCATGACCCACAAATTAAAATGTTCCAAAAGGCAGTATATTTGAACCATCATTTTACTTGAACTGGACATTGACTATCCCTGTCCTGGAACGCAGCATGACCCTTAAACCTGTCGACCCACAGTTTAAAAAAGTGCCAGGAAAAAGGAGGCTTTAAAACCACATTTTTAGGATGGAATCCCCCCAAACGTCTTTGTTTCTCTTTCTTTAAATTGTATTAAATGGGATGTCTCACTACAGGGATTGCTAGCTATGTTAAAGATCTTGCAAAAACAAGTCATTTTGCAATATGTGTCTATTAACAGTGTCCTACCTATTCCTGATTTTGACAGCACCATCACCCTTGAGCCACTCTTGACACTTGTGAAGAACAAATGTCCACATTTTTTATAATAGGACCTGTAGTATAGCTGCATTTCACAGCAACATGCCCCCAAAAATTCTAAATATGACCCTTGAGCCACTCTTGACACTTGTGAAGAACAAATGTCTATTAGAAACCACATAATTTAGACTAGGACCTGTAGTATAGCTGCATTTCACAGCAACATGGCCCCAAAAATTCAAAACGTGACCCCTGAGCCACTCTTGACAATTGTGAAGAACAAATGTCTGTTAGAAAATACATTTTTTAGAATAGGGCCTGTAGTATAGCTGCATTTCACAGCACCATGACCCAAAAAATTATAAAAATGACTTCTCAGCCACTGTTAAAAATTGTGAGGGAGAAATGCCACTTAGAAGCCACAATTCTTTTCCAAAGGACCATGATTATAGCTGTATCTCACAGCACCATGACCCAAAACCTTGACAATGCCCAAAAATTCTAAAGAAAAAAGTCATAAATGGAATACGGTTTTTTCATGAACCTTGGTGTCTTTTACGGTCTCCTCACCGCAAAACCAACAAAATAAACTTTTGGGAACTGAGAATAAAAATTGGAGTAAGAAATGATCATTTTAAAAAAAAAAAGTTTTCAAGAGGACATTTCTTTTTTGGAAGAGGAAAGTGAAGTAGACCAGCAACTTATCGGGGACCTCGGCAATTGGGGCCACAACATCATCAGAGATCCATGCCTGATTCATCTTGATGAAAGTCAAACGATCCACATTACCTGTGGAAATCCGGATGCGTTTGTCTGTAATGACTCCTCCAGCTGTGCTGAAGGTCCGCTCAGATATGACGCTGGCTGCGGGGCAGGACAACACCTCTATGGCGTGGCGAGTGAGCTCGGGCCATTCTTTCCCTTTTGGATACCCAGAAGTCAATGGTTCCAGAACACATCCAAAAACATCGTGTTGAGGGAAACAGATAGTCGTGCACCATGATCTTAAGCCGGTCCTCTGTGTTGTTTTTGTGTACCCTGCATTATATGCGTTGGTGAGGTGGTAAATAAAGATTGCCAGAGGTCACCCATTAGGCTTCTGCCACAATGCCTGCTGCTGCTGCTTGGCACTCTACTGCTGTCACGTTGCTGACGTTGCTCCACTGTGACATTTGAAGAACGTGAAGCAGACGCAACAGATGTCTTCAGTTGATCAATCACATAGTCTCCAAAAAATTGGGAATCTCGCAAGAGAACAGAGAGTGACTTTTGATCACTATATTTTCTAGTTTGCCATAGCAAACTAAACTCTATCAGTTTCTCTATCTGTAAAAACACTAAAAGTAACTTTTAATTATGTATAACTCTTAACCTCTATACACACTATTTAAAAAGCTGATTTCTAACCTCATCATTTAACCCTTTTTGCTTCTGAAAGAAGGAATAGCTCATTTTCTATTATCAAGTCTGGTGGAGCACCACCTATTAACAGGAAAGCCTTATATGTACAGCAAATTACTAGCTCCAGTAAGGGATCCCAAGCCTACTACTTGGGCAGGCGTCCCTAATCTTATGAACACAAAACAAATAAGGCCCCCTTGTGACACCCCTGCAGCAGGTGACACTTGTAGACAGAGGGGAGAAATCACAATTTAAAACGTCATGTCTGACCTCCCCGACATGTTTCACCAGCTAACCTGGCTTCATCAGGGGTTAGAGGTCTGATCACATGTGGTCTAAGCTCACTTCCTTTTATATCATGTTAGGTGCACACCCTATTCAGGTGCTCACCAATTAGCCATCCACATAAAAATTAGAATCCACATAAAACCCACTCCCCCTTCCGCTCTCCTGCACACACACTCGTAAAATGTGCTGCTAAAGCTGCCATGCTGCCAGAAACCAACAATCCTCAGACAAATTCGCCATCTCCATAACGGGCTTGCGCCCCATCTTACCGTACTGCCCGCGGCAACGCACTGCACCAACAGACACCTCAGTCCTAACTGTGATGGACTTCCATCTCATTTCTCTCATATTGTTGCAACTGCGTGGCTCACCTAGAACGGACTAAGCAGAATAGGTGTTACAGTCAACAGCACGCTACCAGCTTTATCAACTCCCATAAGCCAATTCTCTTCCATGTCTAATATGCATATTCCTTGGGAATATAAATTCCATTGTACACTATTATCATATTATCTTCCCATAAAGCACTTCTCCTATATATCTAATATACATATTCATTTTAATAAAGCTGCAAGCCTTTTTAAATACATGTTCATTTGTACTGTACACTATTGTATCAGACTATTTCCATAAACCACTTCTCTTTTACATGTAATATTCATATTCATTTTAATAAAGCTGCAGGCTCTATGGTTAGCCTGCCCTCCCTCCTGCAGTTTCACCTCACACCTTCCCCATTGAAGATTCTCTCTTACAGGTCACGGCTAGCCACCTAATTCATTACGTCACAATGGGAGCATGCAAAAATATGGGAGCATGCAAAAATATTAGTATCTTCAAACGCTATTGCATCTGCATACCACTATACTCCATATATTGTATTTAAAGTTAGCACAAAATCAACACAGCGAGCAGAAACAATAAATCTATATATAGATGAATATATACATGAATAGGTAGTAATCTACTCCCGGGCTGCATCTCGCCCCAACAACGCGAGCGCACATACCACACGACTCAGCTGCCAACAGACCCCTCCATGAACAGAAGCAATATACATACATCCCAATTTGTTAAATAGAAACAAGACACAGGGAAAATGAGGGACAACATAGAGGCAGAGGGAGGGGGGGGCAGGAGGGAGGAAAAAGCATATGTGAATCCTGATGCTTCTATAGTCATATATTCAGCTGTGCTATATCCACTGACCGTACTTAATCACATATATATCATGTTTCTTCAAAAATTATTATATAGGGAATCAGCAAGATTAAATAAGTGCTGAAAATGAAAAGCCTTCATTTAGGCCTTTAGGTTTCAATGTATTGAGTATGTATATCCATCTTGCCTCTTCCTATAACAAAACTACATCCAGATCGCCCTTTCTTTCCTCTAGCTTTTTCACACAGATGCCCCAGAATTTAAGCACCTCTATTTCACCATTATGTACTTCCAAAATGTGTCTCGCTAGGGGGGTATCACCTCTAGTTTTAGTAGTACTCAGATGTTTCGAGAGCCGACGACGAAACTCCTTTATGTTTTTTTCCCACATAGATCTTGGGGCAAGTACACATAGCCCCATAAATCACCCCTCTGGTTTTGCAATTGATGAATTGTCTTATATCAAATCTTCTCTAATCAATGGGATTAACAAATTCTTTAGTTTTCCATATGAATGGACAGAATGAACAGTTGCCACAGGGATATGAGCCTACCACCAGAGACTGTAACCATGTTTTTTTGCCATCTCCCTCAAAATGACTATGTACAAATTCATCCCTAAGATTTTTTCCTCTTATATAAGTGACACTAGGGTATTCAGGAATCACCTCAGAGAATACTGGATCTGCCCTCAAAACGTGCCAATGTCTTCTAAGTATGTCCTTCATTTTATTGGCTCTATCATCAAAGGTCCCTAAAACAACGAATTAAATTCAGTTTTTCTTTCTTCTTTTTACTGATTAATAAATGTCCTCTGTCACTGGTCAAATCCCTGTTAAACACCTTCCTCAAAAAATTTTTTTGGGATAACCCCTTGCCTGAAAACGTGTATTTAACTTTATACATTCTTCATTAAAAGCCTCTAAAGTAGAGCAATTCCTACGAGCCCTATGAAATTGGCCTATGGAAGCCCCTTTTTTTGAGAAGGTGGATGCCAGTGTCAGGGCTGGGCTGTGCTCAGGCTCTAGGGATCTGCAGGCTGCAGCAGCTGATGCACGATTCCACCCTGATACACATGCGCTGACAACTCTGTGAGGGGACAGGTGCCCAGCCACTCCTGACAGGGGGTGAGTGCACCAGCCAATGGGGGGACCCGGAGGCCGCTCCAATCAGCTGCAGCGACGGTATCCAGGAATCCCATTTAAACTCCCTGAAGGCTGTGTGCTGCGCCTGTGATATTCCTACTCCCTTGCTTCTTGTCTTTGTGTTGCTGTTTTGCTTATCTGTGTACCTGACCTCGGCTTGTTCTCCTTACCCGGCTTGTCTCCTGATTTTGTGCTTTCGCTTCCTTTTGGTTTTTTGACCTCGGCTGTTTACGTTCATTACTCTGGTTCTGATTTGTGGCTTTGGCGTTCCTTTTGATATTGTCCCGGACTGTCTGACCATTCTTGCTTCTCACGGCCCCAGCAATTAGTAGCGCAGGGATTTGCCGCCCAGTTGCCATGTGCCGCCTAGGGCAGCACGTCAAGTAGCAGGACAGTGGGCGGGGAAACCATTTAGGGCTCACTGCACCTCCCTTGACGTGACATTATCACAGGCCGAACCGTTACTCTCTAACCCCACTAGGGACCCCATGCAGCTATGGTAGAGCAGATGCAGGGGCTAACCCAGCTAGTTCAAAATCTGGCGCTGAGGGTAGAACAACAGGAGGCAAACCCCAATCAGAGGGTCCCGGCATTACCTTCCCCTCCTTGGAGCCCCCTATCCAGTTGCCTGACAGGTTCACAGGTAACAGGAAGGCCTTTGTGGCATTTAGAGAGGGTTGTCGTCTGTGTTTTAGGCTCCGCCCACTTACCTCAGGGAATGAGGAACAAAGGGTGGGGATTGTTATGTCCTCACTGTAGGGTCCCCCCAGGAGTGGGCATTTTCGATACCGCATTGACCACCTGAACTGTCTTCTGTGGACATGTTTTTTTGCCGCTTTAGGGGTACTCTTTAAATACCCAGATAGGAACTGTGGCTGAGGCTCAGCTGACCACCCTTGAGGCAGGGTGAGAAGACTGGGGAGGATTTTGCTCCGAATTTCGTTGCTGGTGCGTTCCGTCTGGTTGGAAGGGACGCAGCTCTTGGATGCCAGTTTAGTTTAAGGGTTAGCTGACCATTGAAGGATTTATTGGTGGCTTACCCTACCCCTGGTACCTTAGATGAGGCCATGGCACTGGCCATTCGTCTGGATAGACGTTTTAGGAAGAGACCACACCATGGTCACCCCTAAACCCCTAAACCCGTTGTTTCCGATTTAAACTCAGAGGAGCCCATGCAAGTGGGGGGTTTTTCTGTTACTCCGGCGCTGACGACCGTAGGATTACTCGTCGCATCCAGGGTTGGGGCTTCTACTTTTGGAGAAGATGGACATAGAATTCGGGAAATTTGCCCCAAAAACGAAGCCCAAAGTCGGAAAAACTCCAATGCCTAGGTGGTCAGCATGGGGATCACCTAGGCGAGCAGGTATTTCCTATTGTATCTAATAATTGCTGCTACCATTTAAGATTTCAAAACTTGTCGCTGTCCGGTTCTGGGAGTGCGTTTGTGGATTCTGGATCAGCTTCTAATTTTGTTGATGCATCTTTCGCCAAACGGTCTGGGCCTACCTTGTAGACCGCTATCTGACCGCTGCTGGTAAGTGGCTATTGACTCCACCCCATTAGCTCGGTGCAATTCAATATTGTACCCTGGCTGGAGATGGTGGTCGGATCCCTACATATTGAAAAGTGTATTCATTCGTCATTGGGGGGCTGCCCCTGATGTGGTGTTTGGGGCTGCCCTGGCTTCAGAAACATAATCCATGTTTGACTGGAATTCAGGGAAAATTAGTCAGGTGGGGACGCGGTGTGTGACAGATGTCTCCTTACCATGCTGGCAATACTGATGTGCAGGCTAATGTTCTATCTGGAAGCAGCCCGTGCCAGCATTTAGGCCTTATGCGGCATCTTGTGAAGTCTGCGCTCGGGCTAAGGTTCCCAGAACTCGTCCTCCTGGTGAACTAGCCCTCCACCTGTACCTGAACGTCCGTAAGTGGTTCAGAGGTGGTTAACCCGGTGTTATCAGTTGAAATTACCCTTTCTCTCCGATACATAACGGTCCCGGCGTGCACTTCGTAATAGGTATATTCAGCCGGGGACTCCGTCCTCTAGGCCTCCTTCTCCAGTTCGCATAGGGGGGGGGGAGTTAGAAAAATGAAGTCGCCCATAGTTTAGATTCGCGTAAGGGCCCCAAAAGGGCACTGAGGGGAGATCATGGTTCTTTGGGGAAAACCCATCCATGCTGGGTTGCCTAGTGAGGGAATTCCATGAGTCTTACCCAACAAACCCAGACCAGGGAAGGGTCCTTGGCCCCTCCTAAAAGGGGGGTACTGTCCCGGGCTGGCTGTGCTCAGGCTCTAGGATCTGCAGGCTGCAGCAGCTGATGCACGATCCAACCTGATACCATGCTGCTGACAACTCTGTGAGTGACAGGGGCCCAGCCACTCCTACAGGGGCGAGTGCAACCACCAATGGGAGGACCCGGAGGCCGCTCCAATCAGCTGCAGGGCGTATCCAGGAATCCCATTTAAACTCCCTGAAGGCTTGTGTGCTGCGCCTGTGATATTCCTGGCTACCTTGCTTCTTGTGCTTTGTGTTGTTGTTTTGCTTATCTGTGTACCTGACCTCGGCTTGTTCTCCTTACCCCGGCTTGTCTCCTGATTTTGTGCTTTCGCTTCCGTTTGATATTTCATAGTTTCATAGTTTCATAGTTTGTAAGGCTAAAAAAAGACAAGTCGTCCATCTAGTTCAGCCTGGTGTGCTAAGGTGTTGATCCAGAGGATATTGACCCAGACTGTCTGACCATTCTTGCTTCTCACGGCCCCAGCACTTTAGTAGCGCAGGGACTGCCACCCAGTTGCCGTCTGCCGCCCAGGGCAGCACGTCAAGTAGGCAGGGACAGTGGGCTGGGTACCAGTTAGGGCTCACTGCACCTCCCTTAACGTGACAGCCAGCTAAAAAAATTTAACATACTGTTGGTAGCCGTATTTTTCCGAAATATCTTTGTCTGAATCTGCTTGTTTTCATCCAACATAATTTCAAGATCCAAAAAATTTATTTTCTCCCGATGAATTTTCAAACGTGAATTCATCCCAATTTCATTATCATTGAGTTCTAGATACAAAATCCATAATAATTTTTTACTACCATCCCAAAAATCAAAATATCATCAATAAAACGCCCCCAACATAAAATCCGATCTGTGAATATTTCAAAGTGTTCAGAAAAAAACAATAGCATCCTCCCCCCAACCTAAAAATAAATTAGCAAAACTTGGCGCACAAAACTGTGCCCATGGCTGCTCCCTTTATCTGATGATAAAAGGTGCCATCAAACAAAAAATAGTTATGTGTAAAACAAAATCCAATAACTGTAAAACTAAATCATTGTGTTCCGTAAATTGTGTACCTCTTGTGTTCAAAAAATACTTGATTGCTTTCGGGCCCAGATCATGTCTGATGTTATTGTATAGGGCTTCTACATCTAAACTTGAAAGAAGTGTACTTTCACTCATTACTTAATCGTTAATTGTTATCACAGTATACGTTGTATCTTTCAGATATGAAGGAAGGCAAGTGACAAAGGGCATCAGTATACGATCAACATACGTGCTAGGTCCTTGTGTTAAACTGTTTCTACCTGAGACTATCGGCTTCCTGGGGGTTGGCACAACCTCTTTATGCACTTTTGGTAATGCATAAAAGGGAGCAATAGTAGGATTCACATTTAGCATAAATTTTCCCTCCTCAGTAATTAATTTCTTCTCAAATTTCCCCGATCCAAAACCCTTTTTAATTCCTTCAGATACTCATTGGTTGGGATCCCTTTGGGAACCTCTCATATGTTTCTGAATCACCAATATTTCCTCAACCATCGCTCTATAGTCACTTTATTTTAAGATGACAATTAGAGAAAGGGCGAATCGATTCTAACGAAGTGGAATTCGTTTAGAAAATTTTAGGAAAACTTCGGTTCTAACGAAATCGAACTTTGGTGATTCGCGGGAACGAAGTGTTCTTTTCATTGATAAAATGGCTGCGAGCACCATGGCGTTACATGGGGGCAAAGCACTCTGGGAGGAAGAAGGCATAGCCTGCATGACATTTTGCAGAGATGAAGCCAATCAGAGACCGGCGGGATTCTGTGACGTCCCCGCACTATATAACACCGAGCGCGCCGCTGGGAGCTCACACTCCTCTCACTGTACTGACAGGGAAGGTGCTGCTGCGGGTGGGTAGCGCTTTCTGAAGAACTGATTTTTACACAGCGATTTTGTGGGGTGTCTCAGCTTGTCTCAGAACTGTTCTCTGAATGTTCTATTTTTGATTTTTTGGGTATTGGATCTGAAATCCAGTGTGCGTCCACTGCAGCTGCATATACATTCAATATCCAAGTGGGGTCTAAGCCAGTTCCTGTTGTATTCATTTAAAGAAACAGCGTTTTTACAATACAAATACCACTTCATTTTTGGCTGCTCAATTCTATTGCGCAATTTACATCCAGGGGTTAATTAACGTTGTTTTGGCTGGTGTGCTGACAAAAATAAACCGTCTTTTTTAACGCCAAATATATATTTTTTTTTTGGTAGCCTAATTCACAAGCAAAGTTAATTACAATTCCTTGTTGGTTTTGGCGTGAAAATACCCATTGAAACCTACAAACTACTAGTTTG
>JAODAL010031881.1:0-47803 GCA_025379985.1 Phyllomedusa bahiana | reverse complement strand
ATTGTGGCAACGCAAGATCGGGCCAAGGGTTACTAAGAATTTCTGCAGCACTCAAGGTTCCTAAGAGCACAATGGCCTCCAGAATCCTTACATGGAAGAAGTTCGGGACGACCACAACTCTTCCTCGACCCGGCCGTCCAGCCAAACTAAGCAATCGTGGGAGAAGAGCCTCGGTGAGAGAGGTAAAGAAGAAGCCCAAGATCCCTGTGGCCGAGCTCCAGAGATGCAGGAGGGAGATGGGACAAAGTGCCACAAAGTCACCGATCACTGCAGCCTCCAGCAGTCGGGGCTTTATGGCAGAGAGTGCCGACAGAAGCCTCTTCTCAGTGCAAGACATATGAAAGCCGCAGACGGAAGCCTCTCCTCAGTGCAAGACATATGAAAGCCGCAGACGGAAGCCTCTCTCAGTGGCAAGACATTTGAAAGACCGCAGACTGAAGCCTCTCCTCAGTGCAAGACATATGAAAGCCGCAGACGGAAGCCTCTCCTCAGTGCAAGACATATGAAAGCCGCAGACGGAAGCCTCTCCTCAGTGCAAGACACATGAAAGCCGCAGACTGAAGCCTCTCCTCAGTGCAAGACTATGATAATGCCGCAGACTGAAAGCCTCTCCTCAGTGCAAGACATATGAAAGCTGCAGACTGAAGCCTCTCCTCAGTGCAAGACATATGAAAGCCACAGAAAAACCACATGAAGGATCCCAGACTATGAGAAATAAGATTCTCTGGTCTGATGAGACAAAGATTGAACTTTTTGGTGTTTATTCTAAGCGGTGGAGAAAACCAGGCCTGCTCATCAACTGCCCAATACACTCCCAACAGTGACATAAGGTGATGGCAGCATCATGCTATGGGGGGGGGGGGGGGGGGGTTAAGCTGTAGGGACAGGACAACTGGTTGCTATTGAAGGAAAGAAGAATGCCGTCAAAGGTACAGAGATATCCTGGATGAAACCTCTTCCAGACGCTCTGGACCTCAGACTGGGCCGGAGGTTTCTTCTCAACAAGACAATGACCCTAAGCACAAAGCTAAAATAACAAAGCAGCGGCTTCAGAAACAACTCTGTGCCCATTCCTGACTGGCCCAGCCAGAGCCCTGACCTAAATCCAACTGAGCATCTCTGGAGAGAGTTGAAAATGGTCGTCCACCAACCTTCACCATCCAACCTGAGGGAACTGGAGAGGATCTGCAAGGAAAAGGCAGAGGATCCCCAAATCCAGGGGTGAAAAACTGCATCATTCCCAAGAAGACTCATGGCTGTACTAGCTCAAAAGGTGCTTCTACTCAATACTGAGCAAAGGGTCTGAATACTTAAGACCATGTGATATTTCAGTTTTCTTGTTTAATAAATTTGCAAAAATATCTACATTTCTGAGGGGTTTTAAGAGTGTTAATGAGCAAAAAAATTAACTTTTTTGATCTTACCAAATGGCTGCAATGAAAGAAAGAGTGAGAAATGTAAAAGGGGTTTGAATACTTTCTGTAACCACTGTATATATATAAATTTGGTAATACTGCAATTATATCAGGAGATAGAGTAAATTTGTGATGTCATTTATGCCTCACAGTTTTTGACAAAAAAATGAAAAATACATATTTGTTACAGCAAACCCTCAAAATAATAATAAAAGTTATATAATACATTATATGAAACTAAATGGTACCATTAGGAAATAGAACTCATCCCGACACTTAAGCTGTGTCGACCATAGAATAAAAAAAACTTTTATCCTCTTACAATACGGCAATTAAAAAAAAATATTTGTTTGGTTATAAAAGGGACACTTCCATCAGAAAGTAGTATTTTTGCTAAAACCAATATTCCTGGAAAAATTTAGAATTTTTTGCAATTTTTTTTTTTATTTCAACAGAGGCAATTAAAAAGTACATATCAAATATTGCCCTTCTCTAGCTGTTACATAAAGCTTCCGAATGGCAGAGCAGACTAATCTCATCTTACTTCAACAGCTGCTTATCTCTATGTAGTCTCATTACAAATAATAGGTAATGACATAATAATTGCTCTATTGTGCTCTGACAGGGATAGATAGGATTAGAGTAGACCACAAGCAATACATGAAGATAAAATAGTGATCTTTTTCTACGTTGGGGACTAGTAGGGAGGTTTCTTCACACTTATCAGGTTATTTCTAATAATCAGAAGGAAGGACTATCAAGCAATCCTCTCACTGCTGTGCTATCAGAGCTCGCAGAGGGGAAGTCAGACGGCTGACAATCAATTGTTCATAATTAGTGTTTAGCTTCAGATTTGGGTCATTGTCCAATTTTGCCAGAATCTGTGGCCGCACTTCTAGTGTGATATCACTTCTGGTTTTCCTTGGTTACCCCTATGTTTTAAGAACTGGAAGTGATGTTGGAGGTAATGCAAAAAGTCTGACGCCACTTCTGTTTTTCATGACATAGGGGCACATAGAGAAACCAGAAGTGATGACGGATGGTCGCACTGGAAGTGACGCTATGGAAGGAGTGACCCGAGGCCTACACTCACGCTGAAAGGTAAGTTAACCCCTTCCTGACGGAGCCTTTTTTTTGTCACACTCGTTTTTTCCTCCTCGCCTTCCCAGAGCCATAACTTCTTTATTTTTTAATCTACATAGACATAAGAGGGCTTTTATTTTGCGGGACAAGATGTACTTTCTAATGGGGTTATTCATATTACCATAGAATATACTGGGGAATGGCAAAAAAATTCTAAGTGAGGCAAAATGTGAAAAAAAAATGTGAAGAAAACGTACTTGCTCCATGGTTGTGGGTGTTTTGCTTTTAAGGCGTTCAGTCTTTGGTAAAAGTGATGTGTTATGTGTATTCTACAGGTTGATGCTAATTTTTTAATTTTTTAAAAACTTTTTACATTTTGAAACTTTTTTTTTTTTTACCTTAAAGGGGTTTTATCGCTACAAAGGTCATGTCTCAGATTATGGAGACGGTAAAAATAAGCACTTTTGTAATTGGGTTGCATTAACTCTGTCACTTTGCTTAGCAGATATGAGCTTTTCTGTAAATCTGTATTCTGTTTCTGCTGCTGCTGGTCAGGACACGCCCCCTGGCCGGATCCCGCCCCCTAGACACGCCCCCTGCACAGTGATTGGCTGGCTGACATTTCATTCAGTCTTTGGAGTATGCCTCCAGTCAGGAAACGCCCCGGCCACGCCCCCTGCGCTGTGATTGGCTGCCTGCACACTCTGTGTTTACTCCCCTCTGAGCTGTTAAAATCGATAGTGAAACCAAGGGCTGCTGGCTCTATACTCCCAGCTCCAGGGTGTATGATCTGGCTAATTACTGACTGTTTAAGTCACAGATACCCTCATATAACACAGTGTTATAGAGTCTCCTGCTGTTAACAGGGGGAGAGAAGGGTAGGAGGGCAGTGTGCATTGCTCCATATAACCCAGTCTGCTGCCTGGTAACAGAGGGGAAGGGGGGGCAGTGTACACTCCCCACATGTCTCATCAGTTCAAGCTGTGTGTATAACTGCATATAGCACAGTCCTACAGTCTCCTGTCTGGTAACGAAAGGGAAGGAGGGAGGGGGCAGTGTCGCTCCTCACATGTCTCATCAGTTCAAGCTGTGTGTATACTGCATATACACAGTCATACAGTCTCCTGTCTGGTAACAGACGGGGAGGAGGGCGGGGGGCAGTGTACGCTCCTCACATGTGTCATCAATTCAGGATGTGTGTATAACTGCATATAGCCAAGCTGAACCTGAAGCTCTACAGACAGGTGACAAGCATGCAGGAGGCTACAGAGCTGTTATATCCAGACAACCCTCTGCATCCCCTGCTTCATACAAAATGATGATGTCACAGTTCTTCAGTGAGGAGAGACACGCCTCCTGGGAGGAGAGACACGCCTGCTGAGAGAAGAGACTCGCCCCTGGATTTCAAATTCAATCTCAGAGAATTAGCTGAACAGCATGAACAGTTCAAATGATAAAACTCCTTTAACTTTGAGTCTCCATAGGGTGTTTCACCACTAGAGGGCTCTACACTACAGTCAACGGCTCTACACTTTCACCGGTCCCACAAGTCCGCTGTCTTGGGGTAATCCTAGACTCCGCTCTATCTTTCAAACCGCACATCCAAACCCTCGCCTCTGCCTGCCGCCTCCACCTGAAAAACATCTCTCGCATCCGCTCATTCCTCAACTATGACACCACAAAAATGCTGGTCCATGCCCTTGTCATCTCCCGCCTAGACTACTGCAACATCCTTCTCTGTGGCCTCCCAGCTAGCACCCTCGCTCCCCTCCAATCCATCCTCAACTCTGCTGCCCGTCTTATCCACCTCTCTTCTCGCTACTCCTCTGCCTCTCCCCTCTGCCAATCCCTTCACTGGCTTCCCATTGCCCAGCGAATTCATTTCAAGCTACTAACCATGACATACAAAGCTCTCCATGACCTCTCTCCTCCATACATCTCTGCCCAAATATCCAGGTATCTCCCCTCACGCAATCTCCGCTCCTCACAGGACCTTCTCCTCTGCTCCCCCCTTATCAGCTCCTCCCACAACCGTCTCCAAGACTTCTCTCGTGCTTCCCCCCCACTCTGGAACTCACTGCCCCAACACATCAGACTCTCCCCCACTCTCACCAACTTCAAAAGTAACCTGAAAACCCATTTCTTCAGGCTTGCCTACAACCTTCACTAAACTTGTCATTACTTCCCCCTCATACATGTCTGCCCGCCACCTCCTGTCTCTTTCCCCCTCCTTGTAGATTGTAAGCCCTCACGGGTAGGGTCCTCTCTCCCTCTGTCGTGCCAATTGTCATTGTTCATTTATCTTTGTACTCGTTTGACTTATGTATTGTATGTAACCCCTCGATTGTACAGCGCCCTGGAATCAATGGCGCTTTAAAATAAATAATAATAATAATAATAATAATAATAATAATAGAGGGCGCAATTATTTCTACAGGCTAATTCATTAGGGTGTACCAATATGGCGGTTTCTCCACTTCCTGCCTGGAGCCGGAAGTAGCAGAATCGAAAACATGGCAGCGATGGAAACCTTCAGAAGGCTTCCAGCTGTCATGTTAAATGATCTGGGCACCACGATTTCCCCGCAGATGCTCTTATCGCAGTGAGGAGCGGCGCGCTGCACCATTTCTCATTGGTTTAGACGCCGCAGCCATCTTTGCCCCACTAAGTGGTTGAACAGCGCAGGATGGCTGCAATCCCATTACAAAGCCACTAACCGGCATCAGAACATACTCATACATCCAATGTCGGTAAGGGGGTTAACATTCCAAAAAGCCCTCGAGAGCTTAGACGCAGGGATGGACAAGTTCCGGATGCCGAAAGACTTGCTCTCCATTTTCCCTTGATGAGGCAGCTAGCGCTTGGCAGAGACGGTGGTGCCGGCACAGTTAATGGGCGCCGTCTTGGATTCAGAGCTCTGTCATGCACCTCCACACCACTCTGTTCAGCAACTTATAGATGGTGGCATAGCCAGTGTCAGGCTGGGGTGCATAGGGCCTACAGGTAAGGGTGATTCTAGGGACCACCAGTTGAGCTGTTTCTGGGTCCACCATTGGAGTCTATTTTAGGGGTCCACCCTTCAGCTACTGTTAATGACAGTACATGCCTCCTATACTCTGCCTATTACTTTTTACCTCTCTTTCACTGCTTTTTTGCCTCTTCTGAGGATGTATATGCAGTTAAAAACAACTCCATGTCTACCGTGCTCAGGGGCCCACCGGGGGTTTACCCTATTCCCTTGTGGGCCAGTCCAAGCCTGGGTATAGCACTAACATCCCTATCCAGGCAGCCCAGCCACCCTCTAAGGTAGGAAGCTTGGTGCTAAAGAAGTGGAAGGGGCTGGATATTATACAACTACTTCTTGGTGTTTCATGTGGCGCACCATGGCCCTTTGTGGGCAACCATAATGTTGATGTAACTTCGGTGCAAATTAGTTTGACACTCATCTGGGTCCAAAATCCAGGTTCAGATTTTATTATGTTACAAGTTTGGAGAAGCTAAACAGAGCCTTATCTGAGCACCACTATTCATCACATACCATAACTCAGGCAGCCGTTCCCATTTATTATTGTCGGCAGCATATCCTCTGGTAGGACAGGATTTTTGCACAAAGCATTTCTTGTCCTGCATTAAAGATCCGTATAGTCGTAAAACCAGCGTCTGTCTTTCCATTGACTGATTTCAGGGCCTTTTACACAGGTCCATTTTCGGAACAAGTGTTCCTTCACATCTCCATATTCTTCTCCACAGGCCATTCACTCCGAGAGAAGATGATTCTTCAATATTAATGGGATTTATGTCTTGAGCCTGGAGATGTTCTTGCTGCATAGTACTTTAAGTTCTAAGAATGTGTTTATCACTCATGTTAATAGAAAATCCAGACTTTACTGTCATTGGTCACCATGGTAACTGTTTACTTGGAAATGTAAGATCAGGAGGGTCCCCACTGAGGAGAACCCAAAAAATTACTAGTACCAGGGACTTTGTGGACAGGCAGATATATAGAAGATTAGATAGTTAAATAGATAGATGGATTTGAGATTAATAGATGGATAGGTACAGTATCTCACAAAAGTCAGTACACCCCTCACATTTTTTTTTTAATTATTGTATTATATCTTTTCATGGGACAACCCTGAAGATATGACACTTTGATACAATGTAAAGTAGTCACTGTACAGCTTGTATAACAGTGTAAATGTGGTGCCCCCAAAATAACGCAACACACAGACATCAATGTCTAAACCGCTGGTAACAAAAGTGAGTACACCCCTAAGTGACAATGGACAAATTGTGCCCCAAGTGTCAATATTTTGTGTGGCCTCCATTATTTTCCAGCACTGTCTTAACTCTCTTGGGCATGGAGGTCACTAGAGCTTCATAGGTTGCAGCCACTGGAATCCTCTTCCTCTCCTCCATGATGACATCACGGAGCTGGTGGATGTTAGAGACCTTGTGCTCCTCCACCGTGCATTTGAGGAGGCCCCACAGATGCTCAATAGGGTTTAGGTCTGGAGACAAGCTTGGCCAGTCCAGCACCTTTACCCTGATTCTCTTTAGCAAGGCGGTGGTCATCTTGGAGGTGTTTGGGGTCATTATCATGTTGTTTACTGCCCTGCGGCCCAGAAGGGAGGGGATCATGCTCTGCTTTAGTATGTCACAGTACATATTAGCATTCATGGTTACCTCAATGAATTGCAGCTCCCCACAGCTGGCAGCACTTATGCAGCCCCACACCATGACACTCCCACCACCATGCTTGATTGTAGGCAAGACACCCTTGTCTTTGTACTCCTCACCTGGTTGCTGCCACACACGGTTGATACCACGCTTGATGCTGTGCCAGTAGTCTGATGCCCAAGAACTGAAACAGCCCTGTACACTCGATGTATAATCAGTCACACTCCAAAATTAGGCGCATTTGTAATGACAAGATCGGGGGCGTTCTGGAGGCATTTCTCACTACAACTGTAGTATTCTACACGTTTATGACTTTAGTATGGCAAATTCAGGCGCATTACTGCTGGAACAGGTAGACCAATTTAAAAGTGGTTTACCTGTGCCTGAATTGTCGCTTTGTAGATAGAAAGCGCTAAATCTATGACCCACAGTAGAACAGGTTCATAGATTCAGGTGTATTCTACGCTACTAATGCGCGCAACAAAATTCTCACCTAGGCATCCAAAATCATGCATGTCGCCCCATGTGAACCAAATAAGTTTATCTTGGTCTCATCAGACCACAGTACATTGTTCCAGTAATCCACATCCTTAGTCTTTTTTGTCTTCAACAAACTGTTTGTGGGCTTTCTTGTACATCATCTTGAGAAAAGGCTTCATTCTGGGACGATAGCCATGCAGACCAATTTGATGTAGTGTGCAGTTTATGGTCTGTCCACCAACAGGCTGCCCCCCCACCCCTTTAACCTCTGCAGCAATGCTGGCAGCACTCATATGTCTACTTTGAAAAGACAATCTCTGGATATGACGCTGAGCACGTGCACTCAACTTCCTTGGTCGACCATGGCGAGGCTTGTCCTGAGTTGAACCTTTCTTGTTAAACCTCTGTATGGTCTTGGCCTCCGTGCTGCAGCCCAGTTTCAGGTTTCTGGCAATCTTCTTGTAGCCTCGGCCATCTTTATGTAGAGCAACAATTCTTTTTTCCCGATCCTCAGACAGTTCTTTGCCATGAGGAGCCATGTTGAACTTCTAGTGACCGGTATGAGAGTGATTTATCACAAAGTTATCACACACCTGCTCCCCCCTCACACCTGAGACCTTATAATAACGAGTCACATCACACTACAGAGGGAAAATTGCAAATAGGGCACAATTTGTACTCACTTTTGTTGCCAGTGGTTTAGACATTGACGGCTGTTTGTCAAGTTATTTTTAGGGCACACCAAATTTACACTGTTATACAAGCTGTACACTGACTACTTTACCTTGTATCAAAGTGTCAGATCTTCAGGAGAGATAGATATGAGATAGATATGAGATAGATATGAGATAGATAGATATGAGATAGATAGATATGAGATAGATAGATATGAGATAGATAGATATGAGATAGATAGATATGAGATAGATAGATATGAGATAGATAGATATGAGATAGATAGATATGAGATAGATAGATATGAGATAGATAGATATGAGATAGATAGATATGAGATAGATAGATATGAGATAGATAGATATGAGATAGATATGAGATAGATATGAGATAGATAGATATGAGATAGATAGATAGATATAGGGAAGAAAAAGGAGAAAGCGCACAATAGTGAAATATGTTTACACTGTCGGTGTATTCGTATATATATTGGTTGTGCTCACCTCTGTAAGTTGTGCAGATAAATGAGGCACAACTCTCAAACACGTATGGTATCTCCTTAGTAACCTCCTCGTCTCAGGCAGCCAGGTATCCGTGTGCCCGTGTGCAGTATATGCCCACGGTAAAAATTAGAAATAAGAGCAAAAATACGGAATTTCAGCGCTCCTTGAGGAGAATGCGATAAAAAACACTGATCCTTTTCAGGGTGTTTATTTTCTTTAAAAAAAGAGAGATGACTCTCATAAAAACAATGTACAAAGGACTTGACGCGTTTCTCGTGGTATACCCACGCTTCATCAGAAGTAACAATTTGAATCACCATTCTGGCGGGCTTTATATTGATCTCATTTGCATAATTAATTGGTATATTGTCCAGCCAATCATATGATGACTTTCACATTTAAAACGTGTCAGAAGTATCAGTGAACAACAAAATAGTTATACACAAAACAATTAGAAGGAATCTTTGTGATATCAGTGCCGAACACCTTCCTAATTAACATATGTGCCTGACCACGGGTCCGCAATAATGCTGTGGTTACTTTTTGATCACATTCATATGTAGCTAACAGCGCGCTCCCCGAGTTATCCGTGCGCTAGCCGCTACATACTGAGACATATTAATCAGACCTCCCCGGATACTGAGTAGCCCGGCTTGTATCTGTTTGTCAATCGTACACATTTCTCAAACATATGTTGAACTTACATTGCTTCTAGAGCCTGTTCGTAGATTTAGCCCTACTTTATATCAGAAAACAGATACCTTCACTACTGTTCTGTTGGGCGGGATGATTCTCCAATGCTGAAACACCTGCATAGGACTGGAAGATATTTAATCCTATAGGTATAAGCAGAGGCGTAACTAGAGAAGCCAGGGCCCCATAGCAAACTTTTGGATGGGCCCCCCCCTCCCTGACCACGACCATGTACCAGGACATGCTGTTAGATAATGTAGATAATACAAGGGGCAAATACCTCACCATACATATCACCATCATACTGCTACCAATCAAATCCACTATACCCAGACCAACATTACCAATAACGCTATTACATAAGGACCTGATTATACCACCAGAACACGACCACAAATTACCACCACATAGTGACTGAATAGTACCCCTACACTATTACTGATCAGTACACAAAGACCAATAGTGTCTAATAATAATAATATATAATAATATAGTGACCATATAGTGGTATATACTAGTGTACACAGGCTCTGCAGACTGTATATAACCACCATACAGTGACCATATAGTGGTAGACAGCAGTGTACACAGGCTCTGCAGACTGTATATTACCTCCATACAGTGACCATATAGTGGTAGACAGCAGTGTACACAGGCTCTGCAGACTGTATATTACCCCATACAGTGACCATATAGTGGTAGACAGCAGTGTACACAGGCTCTGCAGACTGTATATTACCTGCATACAGTCATCATATAGTGGTAGACACCAATGTACACAGGCTCTGCAGACTGTATATTACCTCCATACAGTGACCATATAGTGGTAGACAGCAGTGTACACAGCCTGTGCAGACATATAAGTGATTACAGTGCAGTTACATCTTGTGACTCACAGGTGACGTTTCTCTGACCAGTCGTTGACTTTCCCCTTTGTTCTGCATCCGGTCCAGTCCGCCATCTTGATGACATCTCCCGACCACTTGTCCCTGCAGATTTAGACACAAATATCTTAGAATCCTGACTTTTCCAGCACCTGCCCCCCTGGCTATATGGGGTGCATTTAGGCAGGCAGGGTTTAGATAGGATATATGGGGCCCCAAATAGGCAAGGTTTAGGTAGCCAATAGAGTGCCCATATAGGCAGGCAGGGTTTAGGTAGCTATAGGGAGCCATACAGGTAGACAGGGGTTAGGTGGGCTATGGGGGCTGTATAGGCAGGCAGGCATATAGGGGGCTGTATAGGCAGGCAGGCATATAGGGGGCTGTATAGGCAGGCAGGCATATAGGGGGCTGTATAGGCAGGCAGGCATATAGGGGGCTGTAGAGGCAGGCAGGCATATAGGGGGCTGTATAGGCAGGCAGGCATATAGGGGGGCTGTAAAGGCAGGCAGGCATATGGGGGGCTATAGGCAGGCATATGGGGGGCTATAGGCAGGCATATGGGGGGGTATAGGCAGGCATATGGGGGGTATAGGCAGGCATATGGGGGGTATAGGCAGGCATATGGGGGGGTATAGGCAGGCATATGGGGGGCTATAGGCAGGCATATGGGGGGCTATAGGCAGGCATATGGGGGCTATAGGCAGGCATATGGGGGCTATAGGCAGGCATATGGGGGTATAGGCAGGCATATGGGGGCTATAGGCAGGCATATGGGGCAGGTACAATAAGAAACAACTTACTCACCTCGGTCCACGTTCCCCCGATGCTCCGCTCGCTCCGCTCTGCTGCTCTCCCTGCAGGCTCTGCGCTCAGCGCGGGCGGCGCGGTGATGTGACGTCACCGCGCGCGCCCACGTGACCACAGAGCGCCGGCAGGGGGAAGTAACAGAGCGGAGCGATCGGCGCTCCGTCCTGCTATCTCCATGGAAGCGCTGCCTCTGAACGCTCGGGCCGGGGGGCCCAGGCGTTCAGAGGGAGTATGCGCCGGGCCCCGCAGCTACCCGCCCGCTGCAGTGAACTGTTAAGTTCACTGCCGGCGGGCCCAGGAGCGGCATTACCGGGGTAGCGGACGCGGTAGCAGCTGCCCCAGGGCCCCCCTAAGCGCAGGGGCCCCGTAACAACTGCTACCCCTGCTAACCCGGTAGTTACGCCCCTGGGTATAAGCTAGCTTTCCTAAATAATATCAATAGGGGTATCTTGGCAATAGTCATTATTTGTTGTCAATTATTAAATCAATCTGTATCAATATTACTGCATTGGAGTGAGCCATACAGACATCGTTTAGACTCCATAGCGTATCCCTATCTAACGGTGCGACTCACGAGGTGAGTGCTGTAAATTGTCCGATATAAACTAAATAAGTATATGTTAAAAATAATTAATAAAACTACTTGACATAAAACACGAATAATAAACTTAATATTAAAAAAATCTATACATGGATTAAAATGTAAGTAATAATACGTATCTATCACAATAAAATATAACCACTATATATATAAGTGTAGAATAAAAATGCCATTCGTATATAAATCCATAAAAAGAAATATTAAACGGGGATCAATGCTATGTCCATTGTGCATATATTATGAAAAAGGTATACATATAAACTGACAATGTTGTATATGGCCTTATGTAAACATACTGATAAAGGGATCTTAGTGCATCTGTTATATATATCTATACTAGGATGGAACCTGATGTAAAAAGGAACACTGACCCTTTTGGTTAGTGGATATAAACGTGTAATATGAAGACCAATATATATGAATATGTCATTCCAATGGAATTCCATCATCATTAATGACAAAGATATGAAACGCAGGGTACACATATGATGAATATATTGATAGGCTAATTACGAATAAGTTCTACTATCTCGTTTAGTCCCTGCGGTTGAATGGTTTTCAATGTGTACATCCAGAAAAGTTCCCTTTTCTGAAGTTGCTGGAATCTATTAGGGTGTTCTTCTGATACTCTATCAATCGGGGTGATTTTAAGATCTGCAAAATTCTGGAAATGCACCTCTTTAAAGTGATTAGCCACACTCTGCCTGGCATCCCCTTTTTTTTTGCTACATCTGTGTCCGTTAAGGCGCACTCTTAGCGGACATATAGTGCGCCCCACATACTGGATCCCATGTGCACTGAATCACATAGATAATGTAATTTGACTTACAGGATAAGGCTTGTTTAATCTGAAATTTTTCTTTTTTTATAGCCGACTCAACATATTTGGTGGTAATGATACTCCGACAACACAAGCATCCAGGAGCTTTGCATTGACCAGGCGGATGGTCGATTTATTACATCAAACTATTTTAAATTGGTAGATACCAACAGCTTTATTGAGTTTTCTAGTGCGCACTATAAACCCTGGCTAACCAATATTCCTGATGGCCAACTGAAAAGGGTCAGAAGAAACTGCACAGAGGATGGTACGTTTATAGAACAAGCCAAAATATTGGAAAAGAGATTCATCAGTAAAAATTATCCCAAACAGCTACTAAATGATGCCTATGAAAAAACTGTAGCTTTATCACAGAAACAATGTCTTACTAAATCCCCACACACCATAACAGAAAACCCAGCTCAAACAGATTGTGCATTAATCACGCAATATAATTGTAAGGGATCCGTCAGGGGTGCACGAACAGACACAGACAGTGTGAGGCCCTGACACTGGTCCCAACCCCTGTCCCTGCCTTTTGGGGTGCCTGACTCCTTAATAGGTCGGCCCCAACCAGAAGACTGAACACTATACTGAATAGCGTTGAAACACAAGACGCAGACAAACAATACAAACACAATACGAGAAGGTCAAGCAAGCCAAGTCGGTAACTATCAGAACACGGTACAAAGTCAGAAGGCAGAAGAATAAACGTGAAACAAGCAGAGTAAGAAAACCAGGGAGGCACAGAATAAAGAGGGCGAGATATAGGCAGAAGCAGACCAATATAACAGGCAAGGAGAAGAGACAGAAGAACCCTTAAATACCTTCCAGGAGAACTAAGGACAAAGGCAATAGGAGGAAGAAACAGAAGACCAGATAGGAAGGTAGAGCTGTCAATCACCAGGAGCAAGGAGCCAGGTTAACCTGTGGAGTGCTGGACGATTCCTGGCCCGGGCGTCAGCCAGGAATCAATTAAGATAGCAGGAAGAAAACCCAGCTCACACTAGTGAACACAAATGTAGACACTATGTCAAAAACCACGGCTTACGTCGCAACGGCCATGGCCGGCGACCAGAACTCAACGCTGGGGTTCTTTCTGGCATGATCATGACAGTACTCCCCCCCCCCCCCTTTATGAGGGGCCACTGGACCCTCAACAGATCCTCTATGTTTAGCAGAATGGACCTGGTGAATTCTTTCCTTTTCCAGCTTGGGGGCATGTTTTGCAGATGAGACTCGGAGGCGGACATATTTTGGTCTGGTTCGGCGGTTTTTACAAGGTTTTTTTATTTTTAGTTGGGCGTTTTTTAGAGTCTTATGACTCCTAGACAAGACTGTGCACAGTTGATTAACGGCGGTTTAAATTTTAGTTTTATCACCTGTAGTGGCAGAATACATGAAGTGGGAACCATCGTCACGGCAAAAGCGGGCCAGCTTGGGAGGAGCAGAATTTTGTGGACTGGTAGTTGAGGACACAAAATCTGAAGTCAAGGTGGTGACCACTACTCCCGAAGAAAGAATATTTTCAGGTTTCTCAATTGACAGATGCATAGATTGTCGTTCCGGGGCAGACGAGTTGAGCTTTGCCCCCGGAGGGAGGTCTATAGGACAAACATCAGGCTGGTGTGGAGGCAGATGTTCCCCAACATCCCCATCAAAGACGCTAGAATTACATTCTGAAATATCATGAGCATTAATTACAGCACACACCAAGGGATGCACTGTCTTTGAATGAGCACCACATGAGTCACCCCATTTGATCAACTCAGTGGTTCTCCAGTTGAACAATGGATTATGGAGGCGGAGCCAGGGCAGCCCAAGAATAATATCTGCAGAGAGTTTCTCCATGACAAAAAATGAAAGTTTTTCAGTATGCGAACTCCCAACATTCAATGTGACCTCAGCAGTACAAAATTTTATTCTTCCTCCAGTTAGTGAGGTAGAATCTATACCTGAAACAAAAAATGGAGAACACAAAGCAACAAGTTCCAAACCCAAGGCTTTAGCAACAGCCATACTGATGAAATTAGCAGCTGCACCCGAGTCAATCAGGGCACGACAAGCAAAAGTCTTGGAGCTAGAAACTAAGGTTACGGGCAAAACAAACTTGTTATCAGAGTTAGGAGGTACCTGTACATCCGAGTTACCTTCCTGGAAATTGTGCAGACGTTCGGTGTTACCTTGGGGTGAATTAGGCCTAATAGGACAGTCTCTCAGGAAATGGTCAGGCTTCCCGCAATAAAGGCACAAGGCGTTCTCCAAACGGTGTCTCCTCCTGGTGGCAGCAGACGTAAGACCCAACACCATGGGTTCTTCTCCAAAAGACTGAGAGGGAGATGGGAGAGAAGAACTCTCAAAGAAGGAAGAAGCAGGTTTTACAGGAAGCCTGACTTGAGCTGAACAGTTAAACCCCCTTGCTTTTCCCTGCGTCTCTCCCTTAGTCTTCTGTCAATAGTCACAGCTAGAGTCATAAAGTCACTCAGGGTCTCAGGGATTGGATGACTGACCATAGCATCCTTCACGGCATCAGACAGTCCTTGTCTGAAAAGGGTCTTCAGAGGTTGGTCAGACCACCCGGTCAACGTACACCATTGGCGGAACTCGGAACAGTAGTCTTCAGCCGAGCGGCGGCCCTGCTGAATAGCTAGCAAATGAGTCTCCGCCCATGCCACACGGTTGGGGTTATCATAAACCTGTCCTAAAGCCAAAAAAAATCTGTCCATAGATCTCCACTCAGGGGCTTCAGAGGGTATAGCTAATGCCCAATCCTGAGGTGGGCCCTGGAGGAGAGACACAACAACTGCTACTCTCTCAGCCTCAGTGGGAAAATAGTTGAAGCGAAAAAATAAATTACATGATTCCCTAAAGGTTCGGAACCTGTCAGGATTTCCGTCAAAGCGATCAGGAAGAAGCATCTTAGACTTATGACGTATGCTAGGATCCACAAAAACAGGGGCAGGTAGGGACACAGACGGGGCGGCAAGGCCAGGTACCAGGTTAGTTATGGCATCCAGATGCTGCGAGACTTGATTAATAAGCCCCGCATTGCCCTGAAGCTGAGTTGTCAACTCATCCAAGCGGTCGGTGACCGACAAGTCGGTACTCATATTGAACCGCGAGGAGAGTCAACTGGGGTAGGGCCTGTTATAATGTAAGGGATCCGTCAGGGGCACATGAACAGACACAGACAGTGTGAGGCCCTGACACTGATCCCAACCCCTGTCCCTGCCTTTTGGGGTGCCCGACTCCTTAATAGGTCGCCCCCAACCAGAAGACAGAACCCGACCCTGAATAGCGTGGAACCACAAGACTCAGACAAACAATACAAACACAATAAGGGAAGGTCAAGCAAGCCAAGTCGGTAACTATCGGGAACGTGGTACAAAGTCAGAAGGCAGAAGAATAAACGTGATCCAAGCAAAGTAAGGTAACCAGGGAGGCACAGAATACAGTAGGCAAGTAACAGACAGAAAAGGACCAGTATAACCAGCAAAGAGAGGAGACAGAAGAGCCCTTAAATACCTTCCAGGAGAACTAAGGACAAAGGCAATAGGAGGAAGAAACAAAAGACCAGATAGGAAGGTAGAGCTGTCAATCACCAGGAGCAAGGAGCCAGGTTAACCTGTGGAGTGCTGGACGATTCCTGGTCCGGGCGTCGGCCAGGAATCAATCAAGATAGCAGGGAAGAAAACCCAGCTCACACTAGTGAACACAAATGTAGACACTATGTCAAAAACCACGGCTTACGTTGCAACGGCCATGGCCGGCGACCAGAACTCAACGCTGGGGTTCTTTCTGGCATGATCATGACAATAATACTTCCTATAAAAAAATCAAGGGAGTTCTATACAAGCACTGGCATGTTATTCAACAAGATCCTATCTTGAATAAATTTAGTCCTGAAAAACCCTCCATTGTATATAGAAGAGCTCCCAACTTGAAAGGGATCCTCGCACCAAGTAGGACATCGAAAAAAGATATATCAAATAAAAATGAAGTTACCTTAGATCTAGGTAGTTTTCAATGCAAAGCTCCTGGATGCTTGTGTTGTCGGAGTATCATTACCACCAAATATGTTGAGTCGGCTATAACAAAAGAAAAATTTCAGATTAAACAAGCCATATCCTGTAAGTCAAATTACGTTATCTATGTGATTCAGTGCACATGTGGGATCCAGTATGAGGGGCGCACTATATGCCCGCTAAGAGTGCGCCTTAATGGACACAGATGTAGCATAAAAAAAGGGGATGCCAGGCAGAGTGTGGCTAATCACTTTAAAGAGGTGCATTTCCAGAATTTTGCAGATCTTAAAATCACCCCGATTGATAGAGTATCAGAAGAACACCCTAATAGATTCCAGCAACTTCAGAAAAGGGAACTTTTCTGGATGTACACATTGAAAACCATTCAACCGCAGGGACTAAACGAGATAGTAGAACTTATTCGTAATTAGCCTATCAATATATTCATCATATGTGTACCCTGCGTTTCATATCTTTGTCATTAATAATGATGGAATTCCATTGGAATGACATATTCATATATATTGGTCTTCATAGTACACGTTTATATCCACTAACCAAAAAGGGTCAGTGTTCCTTTTTACATCAGGTTCCATTCTAGTATAGATATATATAACAGATGCACTAAGATCCCTTTATCAGTATGTTTACATAAGGACATATACAACATTGTCAGTTTATATGTATACCTTTTTCATAATATATGCACAATGGACATAGCATTGATCCCCGTTTAATATTTCTTTTTATGGATTTATATATGAATGGCATTTGTAGTGTACCCTTATATATATAGGGGTTATATTTGGTTGTGATAGATACGTATTAGTACTTACATTATTAATCCATGTATAGATTTTTTGAATATTAAGTTTATTATTCGTGTTTTATGTCAAGTAGTTTTATTAATTATTTTTAACATATACTTATTTAGTTTATATTGGACAATTTACAGCACTCACCTCATGGGTCGCGCCGTTAGATAGGGATACGCTATGGAGTCTAAACGATGTCTGTATGGCTCACTCCAATGCAGTAATATTGATACAGATTGAATTAATAATTGACAACAGATAATGACTATTGCCAAGATACCCCTATTGATATTATTTAGGAAAGCTGGCTTATACCTATAGGATTAAATACCTTCCAGTCCTATGCAGTAGTCCCCGGAGTCGATTGTTAAGACCTTAGCAATCGACTTGAGGCCTTAACAACTGGCTTAACGACTGTTAGCGACTTCACAACGCAGTAAATTATGTGTCCCCCAGTGAAGGTAATAGGGTCCCCCAGTAAGTTATACGTCCCCCAGTAGGTGGTTATATACTTTATATATCTCCCAGTAGGTAGGTGTGTAGTTTATATGTCCCCCAGCAGTTATATAGGCAGGTTATGGATCCCCCTGCAGTTATATAGGCAGGTATGGATCCCCCAGCAGGTATATGGGCAGGTTATGGATCCCCCAGTAGGTATATAGGCAAGTTATGGATCCCCAGGTAGGTCTATAGGCAAGTTATGGATCCCCCAGTAGGTATATTAGGCAGGTTTAGGTCCCCACAGTGTATAAGGCAGGTTTAGGTCCCCCAGCAAGTAATTAGGCAGGTTTAGGTCCCCCAGCAGGTATATAGGCAGGTTTAGGTCCCCCAGCAGGTATATAGATAGCTTATAGGCCTCACAGCACATATGTAGGTAGATTATAGCTCCTCCCTGCACGTATATAAGTAGATAACAGCCCCCTTCCCTGAAAAATATGACAGTAGAAAATTTGGCCCCCCCCCTGCACTTTAAAAAAAAAAGATTAAGCCCCCCCTGAAAACTTAAAGTAATAAAAGCCCCCCCCCCCCCTGCACTATAATAAGATAATAGCCCCCCTCCCTGCACTATAACAGTAGAAAAAAGCCCCCTCCCGCACTTTTAACATGATAATAACCCTCCCTGCCCTTTTAAAACGTGATAATACCCCCTCCCTCCAAACAAAACAGTAGAAAATAGCCCTCCCTGCACTATAACGTAGATAATGCCCCCCCCCTGCACTTATAACTTAGAAAATAGCCCCCCTCCCCCTGCACATATAAACCCAGTAGATAATTAGCCCCCCCCCATCAAATATAACAGTAGATAAAACCCCCCTTTCCCCCTGCACATTAACAATAAAAAATACCCCCCCTCCCGGGCAATATAAAAAATAGATAATAGCCCCCCCCCCTGACTTTAAAAACAATAGATAACAGCCCCCCCCTGCCATTAACAATAAAAAAAAGCCCCCCCCCCCCTGCAATATAACGTAATAATAGCGCCCCTGCACAAAAAACGTAGAAATAGCCCCCCCCCCGGGAATATAAACAGTATAATAGCCCCCCCCCCCCCCTGAAAAATTTTAACAGTATAATAGATCCCCCCGGGGCACTAAAAACAGTAGAAAATACCCCCCCCCTGCACATAAAAACAATAATAAAATCCCCCCTCCTGCATATATAATAGATAAAAAACCCCCTCCCGGGGCCCCCATTATAAAGTAGAAAAAAGCCCCCTCCCCTGCACAAAAATAAACATTTTGATAATACCCCCCCCCTGCACATATTACATTAGATAATGGGGCCCCCAGCAGAATAAGAAACAATTAAAAAAGTAAGACAAACAGCACTTACCTGACCTCGGCTCCCCCGCCGCGTCGGTTGGCTCCCGGCTTTTCTCAGTGGTGGATGTGGGGGGGGGAAACGGAAAGACCCCCAAGCCCGGACCCCCTGCGCACGGCGCATCTGATGCGGCCAATAATTTACTGGGGCTCTCTGCTCCGCTTTGAAGCTCAAAAAGAGTGTTTTCCGGGGGCCCCCCGCCACGTCCCCCGTCGCCAAGGTCCTAACCCCCTAAGCCGATACTTTAGCGACGGGTAGCGGTTAGGCCCAAACGATCGGCGGGGCGGCGGGGATACCCGGCGGCCCCCGGGGACTACTTGCAGTTGTTTCAGCATTGGGAATAATCCCCCCCAACAGAACAGTAGTGAGGTATCGTTTTTGATTAAGTAGGGCTAAATCAAGAACAGGCTCTAGAAGCAATGTAAGTTTAACATATGTTTGAGAAATGTGTACGATTGACAAACAGATACAACCCGGCTACTAGACCCGGGGAGGTCTGATTAATAGTCTCAGTATGTAAGGCTAGCCCCCCGGAAAACTCGGGGCCGTGTTAGTACATAGAATGTGATCAAAAAGAAAACCACAGCATTACTGCGGCCCCCTGGTCGGGCAATATGTTAATTAGGAAGGGTTCGGCACTGATTCACAAAGATTCCTTTTAATTGTTTTGTGTATAACTTTTTGTTGTTCCTGATACTTCTGACACTTTTTTTAAATGTGAATCTCAATGATTGGGGGACAATAACCAATTAATTATGCAAATGAGTCAAATAAACCCCGCCAAATGTGTTTAAAATTGTTACTTGATAAAGGTGGGTATACCACGAGAAACGCTAAGTCCTTTGTACATTGTTTTTATGGAGTATCTCTCTTTTTTAAGAAAAAAAACACCCCGAAAAGGATAGTGTTTTTTATCGCATTTTCCTCAAGGAGCCGAAATTCCCTTTTTTTTCTCTTATTTTTAGATAAATTTGATAGATATGAGATAGATTTTAAGAATAGTAGATAGTTTTGATAGATTGAATAGATAGATTTGATAGATAATAGATAGATATGGATGATAATTGGATAGATAGATATAGATAATAATAGATAGTAGATAAAAAGATAGATGATAATGATGGAAATAGATAGTATTGATAGATAGAAGTAGAAAAAATGGATAGTAGATATGAGTTTTGATAGATAGTAGAGAAGATAGAATAGATAGTTGATTTTTTGAGATAGAATGAGATAGATAATAGATATGGGGATAATTTTTGAAATAGATAGAAATAGGGTATGAGAAGATAAAATTGATAGATAATGTAATAGAGATAGATAGATAGATAGATAGATAGATTAAAAGATAGTGATATGAGATAGATGTAGATAAGAGATAGATATGAATGATTAGATATGGTAGTGATAGTAGATATGAGGTACATAGATAATGAAGATGATAGATAGATAGATGTATGAGATAATAGATAGATTTGATATGAGATAGATAGATAGATATGAGAAATAGATAGTTTTTGAATAGATATGGATAGATAGAAGAATGAGATAGATAGATAGATAGATGTAGATTGAGATAGATAGATAGATAGAAGATAGATAATAATAATAGATAGAAGAATAGATAGATGATAGTAGATAGATATGAGAAGATAAGATAGTTTGATATGGATAGTAGATAGATAGAATGAGATAGATGTAGATAGATAGTAGATAGATAAAAATAATAGTTTAAAAATGAGATTGATAGAAGAAAAAAAGATAGATAGATAGATATGAAAAAGATAGATAGATAGAGATAGATAGATAGTAGAAGGAAAATAGATTGGGATAGATAGATAGAAGATAGATAGATAGATAAATAGATAATAGATAGATAGATCTGGGATGTAGATATGAGATAGATAAAATAGATAGATTGATAGATATGAGATTAGATAGATTTATAGATATGAGATAGATAATAGTTTGAAAAATGAAAATTGATAATATGAGTAGATAGTATGAGATAGAAAAAGTTTTAGATAGATAGATATGAGAGAGATAGATAGATATGAAAAAGATAGTATGAGATGATAATATGAGAGAAATAGATAATATGAATGATAGATATGAATAGTAGTATGGATAGATAGATATGAGATAGTAGATAGTTTTGAGAGATGGAGGATAGTTGATAGGATTTGAGTAGATAAAATTTATGATATGAGATAGATAGAAATAATTGATAGATATGAGAAAAATTGATTGATGATAGAATTGATAGTATGAGTAGATAGTTGTAGATAGGATAGATAGTATGGTAGTGTATGAGATAGATAGATTGAGAGAATAATAGATATAGATAGATAGTATGAGATAGATAGATATGAGGGATAGATAGAAAAGAGATAGATAGTATGAGATAGATGAAGATATGAGATAATAGATAGATATGAGATAGATAGATATGAGATAGATGATATGAGAGGATGATTTGATATGGATAGATAGATATGAGATATAGATATGAGAAGTAGATATGAGTAGATAGATAAATATGAGTTTGATAGAAGAATTTTTCCTTTTTGGATTTTTTTTTTTGTGCACTTTCCCTGTGTAAGGATCCAAAATTCCCCTCTTGAAAAAATAAAAAAATAAACGGCGGGACCACTAATTCAAAAGGGGATTCCCGCATTGCCCTGTTGCGCCATTCGTTCCGTATACACAGTGTGGATCCTGCGGTGTGTGAGTCTCGGGGGAATACTCTCGTACTCCTCCGTGTAGTAATTGCTGCTGATGCACGGTCACTGTAAACTAGCCGCTCGTACAGCAGGACTAAGAATCCTATTCGCCTGTCTAAAGCCATGTAACACAAGAATAGGAGGCCGCTGTACAACATACAAGTCTGTCACACTCCAGCCCTCTCCTCCTGCCTGGTGCTGTGGCAGGTACAGGGAAGCTGTTCACCGCACATTCAGGGACCTTCACCTGGCGGTTTGATGTTTTTCAGCAGAGGGCACTAGGAACATCCTGTTCTTAAGAATGAGTAATGTACAATGACTATTCAAGAAGAGAAACCTCCTGTCTGACATCGTTCCTCACATAGATCTCTTTTAGACAACGTTCTGTGTCTGGCAATGCTTCAAGGGTCTGTCCAACACTAAACACTATCTGCAGGCAAGGTTGGACAGGCCCACCAGACTACCAGAGGATTCTCCAGTGTCCCATACTGTGACACACTGATGTGCTTCTAACTCTATGTAACAAAACACAACCTAATTTGTAGCTGACATAGTAAAATAGTAGATAAGGTTGAAAAAAGACACAGGTCCACGGAATCCAACCTATAATGTTGATGTAGAGGAAGGCAGAAATCCCTATGAGATGGCTGCCCATTGTCCATTACTACAGGAAAAATTCCTTCCCAACTCCATATCTAACAGTATAATCTCTGTATTGGTGTCCAATCTCCAGAATCTTGTAATCTGCCATACCATCTAATTTTATGTGGCCTGCAAGAGCTTGGACACAACAAGTAAGGATGGACAAGATCTGTTCACCTTCCACTTGGGTTGGCACCATCAGCACAGGGAGCAGACACCATCTTCATGCTCAAGGGCACACTTTCGCATTGCTCGGCTTAGTAACTTGGAGTCGGAGGCACTGCTCTGACAGACACTCCAGCCACCCTCCAAGGCCCTTCACCACCACTTTAAGGGCAACCATAATTGTGATCTGCCCATTGGTGGAAATGAGTTTGACACCCCTGCTCTACATTTCATGTGTCAAACTTAAAGTGCAAGGCAAAAATTTGTCCCACTACGTCATTTTATGTGGCCTGCAAGAGCTTAGACACAGCGAGCAGGGATGGACAAGGAATGCAGCCAGCGCTTGGCAGAGGTGACGGCACCAGCACAGGGAGCAGGCACCATCTTCATGCTCCGGGGTGCACTTCCACACCACACTGTTCAGCAACTCTCAGTCAGTGACACAGCTCTGACAACTATACCCAGGCATCCTAGCCATCCTCCAAAAGCCCTTTGAGGGCAGTCATAACGCTGATGTGGCCCTTGGTGAAATGGAGTTTGACACCCTTGCCCTAGAAGATTCCTTTTGGGCATGACTTACTCATTCATGTAGAGCAACTTCCATGTGCGTAAGGAACAATATGGACTCATAGCATAGTACAATCTATATAGAGGTACAAGAATTCCTAATAGGGTCACGTATCTGGGCCCTAAGATTGTTACCAAGAACAAAGAGAGGATTGAGAAGTTTTATGCGAGATTCTCCCTCTCGTTCTATATTTCCATATGTCTTCCAATCCTGCACACCCACTGTAACTTCATAATTGCTAGCAAAATGTGATAGCTGCAATGCTGTAATTAATTGAGCAGTCATATTCTCATTAGTCTGTAAATGTATGAGAAGTAGATAAATTAGATCTCTTGAATACATCAATCATTAACATCTGGGAACGAGCTGTCAGACTTAATGATTAAACATTTACACCCTAACTGTGCTCTACAATGGAGCTGCATGGATGGATGAGGTAGAAGAAGTAATCCCCAAACCCGGCTTGAAGTGGCCCACAGGGGACTAGGGGAAACAACTGGTTGGCCCCTGGGCCTGGTGTACTTGGGGCTGCTTCTCTGAAGAAAGGCTGGGGAAAAAAAGAGGCAAAAACTGAGAAGCAGAGTGCAAGTAGCATGTGCAGTAGTTGTAGGGTGGGCCCAAGCATCAACTCCACTGGTGGGCCCCAAGAATCAGTTCCACTGGTGGGCCCCAAGAATCAACTCCACTGGTTGGCCCCAAGAATCAGTTCCACTGGTGGGCCCCGAGAATCAACTCCACTGGTGGCCCCAAGAATCAACTCCACTGGTGGCCCCCAGAATCCTCTCCACTAGTAGGCCCCAAGAATCAACTCCACTGGTGGCCCCCAAGAAACAACTCCACTGGTGGGTACCAAGAATCTACTCCACTGATGGCACCAAGAATCAACTCCACTGGTGGGCCCCAAGAATCAGTTCCACTGGTGGGCCCCAAGAATCAACTCCACTGGTTGGCCCCAAGAATCAGTTCCACTGGTTGGCCACTAGAATCAAGTCCACTGGTGGCCCCAAGAATAAACTCCACTGGTTGGCCCCAAGAATCACCTCCACTGGTTGGCCCCAAGAATCAACTCCACTGGTGGGCCCCAAGAATCAACTCCACTGGTGGGGACCAACAATCAACTCCACTGGTGGCACCAAGAATCAGCTCCACTGGTGGGCCCCAAGAATCAACTCCACTGGTGGGCCCCAAGAATCAAGGCCACTGGTGGCTCCAAGAATCAACTGCAGTAGTTGGTCCCAAGAATGAACTCCACTAGTGGGCCCCAAGAATCAACTGCAGGAGTGGGCCCCAACAATCCACTCCACTGATGGGCCCCAAGCAAACCAGTCTTACACAGCCGCCGTCCATGCCACGTCCAGGTTTCCCACTTTAACGTTTTGTTCTTAAGTTCGTGTGACATTTATGTAGCTCTCATAGTCATTGTAAGGCCATTGGTGGATAGTCATGGTTAGATGGCAATTACATTGAGTTGAATCTGGATGTTTTTGCAGCCTTGACACCCTAGATCACCCACTTCTCGTCAGTATCCTTCTTCTCATTAGCACCTCCTTGGTTTTCCTCATAGCTCTCTGACCACTTTTTTAGTGTAAGATATGCTGGTTCTATATCTTCTCCTTTTCTCTCTGCTGTTGGGGTTCCTCGGAGATCAGTCCTAGGTCTTCTCCTCTTGCTGATGATTACTTAATATAGATCTCGGCCCATGACATCACCTCTGCACTACTACAAAGCACCAATTACTCTCTAATATCATGACAATCCACCATCTACTAACAGACCTGAAGCAGATATTTTCATCTCAGTGGGTGATACCACCATATCTCCTATCCAGCAGGCCTGCAGTATTGGGGTGATACTAGATTACAATCTGTCCTTCACTCCCTATATTCAGTTCCTTGCCCGCTCTTCTCATCTGCACCTCACAAAATCTCCAAAATGTCACTGTGGAAACAGCCAAAACTCTTATTGTTTCGCTTTTACATTCCCATTACTGTGACCTCATTACTAATTAGTCTTTCATTCTCCAAATTCTCCCCTTTTAAATTTTCCCGTATGTGTCCAAAAGATCACGATGCCCTACCTTTGCCCTAACTACACTAGTTGCCCATCACTCTAAAATGCCTCAAAACCCTAAAGCCTCCACGTGTGACCTCGCTCTTTCCTCCCTTATTTCTATATACTACCCTACCCTAGCTCTAGATTTTTCTAATAATCTAACATGAACTTCCCCCATAACCTTAACCTCCTACACTATACTTCAAGACTTCACACGTGCTGCGCCAGTTCTTTGGAACATGTTACCCTCTGTAATCAAATTAATTCCCAATATTCATAGTTTTAAGTGTGCCTCTTACCAGCCTAGGATATACTGGGGCGTCCTGGTGTCGTTAAAGTTTTATGTAGCAGGATTACTCAGTAATCCCGCTCCCTAGAAGGCTGGTGTGAGCTGTTAATTGTTGCTGACACTAACCGATAACAGCAGGGAATGATACCAGCTCTGCTCTCTGCTGTTTAACCCCTAAGATACCACTGCGATCGCAGATGCAGCGTCTGAAGGTCTTTTTATTCTCTCGTCTGTATATGATTATGGGGGAGGCCATATTGCCTGGGATGTTTTTAAAAGCATTTAGAGAGATGCTTTACAGCAGCTACATGGACATAGGAAAATGTGAACAGGAGCAGACTTATTGACTTCTATAGGAGAGTTTTCTGGGCATGCTCTGTGACCTGGGAAGAAGTCAGTGTGTAGGGAGGGGAGAGGGGGAGCTGTGACATCTTCTATTGTGACTGGTAGATCCTGTATTATCTATACACATTAGTGTCACCTTTCAGTGTAATCCTGTTTGTGCTGATAATGATGAGACTGCTGAAAGTTTTCTCTACAGAATAGTAAGTATCAGACTATTAAAGTAAAAAAAATGCAGGATCTCAGGATTTTTTAAAAATATTGATAGAGATATGGAGAATAAAAAAAACAGCAAAAACTTTTTAAAAACTGTGTTTGACATAAAAACTTGAGTTAAACAACAAGTCATTTTCTGATGGCACATTCTCTTTACGGACCAGAAAGAAAGTTTAATTTCTATCTCTCTACATTTCAATAGCCATGTTTTTTTTATTTTTGGATTTCTTAAGAGCTGAAAGAGGTTTTAGTTTTTTATGTTGTAGAATTTTTAGCAAATATTTTAGGAGCTACCTTACAAAAAGGTGATTTCCGCCATTGTTTTTTTTTTTTACCATAGACCCGGGTTAACATATTATTATAGTGTGGATCAATATAGTTACATATTACTTACCTAATACATATGTTTTATTCAAAACATTCCCAAAGTTCCATATACAGGGTGAAAGTTTTGCCTCTGATAAAGGGAGTAGCCTGATATAGGGTCTTTGGAGAGAGGGGACACAATAATTGTGGGCATCATTCTTGTTCTTGGGTGACGAGCATCTACAAAAGACTTTCCCCAGGAAAGAAACTGCACCAAGGTGGTGAAAAGTTTAAAATATTATCCAAGTCTCATAGAAAGGATGTGTAACAGGTACCAAACACCAGACCCTGTAGTCCAGAGTGGGAAAACCCATCACCATATTGTGAGCCCTCTTATGATCTTTGCTATGGGCCCACCTCTCTGGTGTGTACACCACTGCCTTTAATTGGGTAAGGACATACCTTCCAGCCTTTTCTTGGCTGATTCTGGGAGGTTTAAGCCCTGCTCCTGGGATCTGACTTTGAATGCCCATTTTGGGGTAGGGTGTGCATATACCCCACCCATTTTGTGTCCCAGTTTGTGGGAGTCACTTAGAGGAAGCAGGAGCTATGGCAAGTATAAGGGAAAGGTGATATTGGTCTCATCCACCTACCTCATGACCCTATGGACCATTGGAGTGCTCTTGCTCCCTGAAAACTATGACTCGGTCAGGGACGGTAAGGATCACGCACCAAGACACATACAAGTGAGGCCCTGACACTGGTCCCAGCCTCTGTCCCTGCCTTTTGGGGAACCTGACTCCTTAATAGGCCAGCCCCAACCAAAAGACTAATGACTACACTGAGCCAAGTGAAACACAGACAGGGACAAACAAACACAGAACAAGTAAACGTAGTCGGGCAGTCCAAGTCGGTAACGGAACGGGCAGCGAGGTACAGAATCGTGAGACAAGAGAATAACCAGGGTACAAGCAAAAGGTCAGAAAAGCACAGAACAACGGGCGAACGACAGGGAGAAAAACCTATAGCAGGCAAAGAAGGAAGGAGGCAGTGACTATAAATAGCGACGGGGAGGAAGAAGAGCAGAAGTGATAGGAAGCAGAACCTGTCAATCTCTAAGAGAACTGATTAACCCAACTAGTGCTGGAAAGTTCCTGGCCACGGTTGTTGGCCAGAATTCAGTAGAGTCCAAGGTAGAGGACCGAATTCACACAGGAGAAGGAAACCAAGCAAAGCCGCAGTTATGGTCGCAGCGGCGGTCGCCGGGAACCAGAGCCAGATGACACAAATGTGACAGACTCATTGGCAAACAAGGAAAATGGAGACAGATTAAAGTTTATAGCCCTGCTGGTTACAAGGTTGGGGGGACAGTTTTCAAAACTTACCTTAGGGAATTCTATAAAATTTTGTTGTGAGTACAATAGGCTCATGCAGTAATATCTCTCATAACGGATTTATTGAACCTAAGAAATAAAAAGGCTGCAGATTAAATCCAATTATCACAGTCATAAATACTGAGAAATATAAAGGATGTCAAAATGCACAATCTGTTCATACAAAAGCACTATGCAGCACTTCTCACCCGAACCAGATTACAGTGGGTAGATATGGAACAGTCATTTACAATTCATTACCCAGAATCCCCACCTGCAGGGAAGGTTCTTAATTATACTAATGTATTGTGCATTAGTGACCTTGGAAGTAGAAGCTGCATACACAACTTCATGCCTAAATATCTAGCATGAAGGGGTTGTTATAAAGACAAATGTTAAAGGGGGATTCCACTTAAAGGGGTTTTGCCACGCTCTCATTTCATACCTCCTGTATTCAGCTCTCCAGCTCTGTGCGCTCAGAAGGAGGCGTGTGTGATTTGTTTGAATTGTATATCATGTGACCAAGCAGGATGACATCACCATGATTTTCCTCTCTGTAGTAAAAGAAAGGTCTGTTTATGTAAAGCATTGTGAGTAGCTGAGAGGTAAAGATTTTGCCTACAGGCACAAGGCCCCTTAGGTTCAAATCCCTGCAGAAACCAAACCAGTGGGGGTTTTTTTCTTTATCAATGCACAGACCTCACTGAGGTTTCTTTTTTTATTTATTTGCACTGTTTGACTAATTACTAAGGAGGACAGAGGACGGGAGTAGAATGACAGCACCCGGGGTTTGAACACTCAGTAGCTGCCTGAGAGGAGAAATGATGTCTGAGCATGTGCGGCCAGGAGTGAGGAGCTCTCAGCCCTGGTCGTATCCCCTGGAGACGAGATGTAAACAATGGATCACTAAAGGAGCAGCTAAAACAAAAATGGTGCAGAATTTTTAATAATAATGAATGGTGAAAATGTTCATTTCATTTGCAAGCTTCCCACGTCAGTTTTACTTTGTGGCAAAACCCCTTTCATGTTTTTTTCCGTCATACAGTATATAATTGACTTATAAGATGGTGATGTTTTTGGGGTGCAGTTCTTGTAAAAAAGTTAAATACTATATATTGCACCCTCAACTTCTGTAGTGGTTTACATGACATAATATTATAACCGTTGCATAGCAGTGTGATACAGGCAAATAAGTGCTCATTAGATAGGTAAGGTAGGAGTCTTCTCCATATGAATTTACAATCTATGAGGAATAGAGAATAGATGCCAGAGGTCAGGTAAAGATTTATCACAGGTCAGCTGTAATGGATTAGTCAGACACACATAGAATTTGCCGTATGGTTTTGCCAAGGAAAGTAGTCTAAGGAGCTTCCTGGTTTTCACCCTTTAACCTCAATAGAGGGATCTGGTCATTAATGCAGTGAACTCCCAGATCTCTGTTCTCAACACAGTCTCCTAGGGCAATAGCTGATATCTGAATCACAGTAGAAGGAGCAGAATAGAGGTGTAGTCAGGTAGGCAATACTGCAGGTGGAGACGGGTGAGGTTCTTGCAGGACAAGGTCATAGCAGAAGGACAGACAAGTAACAAAGTCAAAGGAAAAACCAAGGTCAGAATAAGAAAATACAATACAGAAACACATTCTAGCTTCACCAATGAAATAACCAAGGTCAGGCAAGGCTAAAGGTGCAGGCATTCTGTCATTGGAACAGAACACATTAGTGGTATACAGGGTCAGACTGGGCCCACCAGTGGAGTTGACTATGGGGGCCCACCAGTGGAGTTCATTATGGGGGCCCACCATTGGAGTTGCCCACCCTACAGCTACTGTACATGCCTCTTTTACTCTATGTCTTGCTTTTTGCCTCTGTTTCTCTGCTTTTCTATCTCTCCTGAGGATTTATATGCAGTTGATAAGCAACTTCAGGTCTGTCATGTTCTGTCATGTTCAGGAGCCCAACAGAGAATTCCCCTGTTTCCTGATGGGCACTCCAAGCCTGGTGCTACACACTGGCCCTTTAAATCCACAAGGACCAGCATACACACTATGCGGCAGCTCAGAAAGAACGAGCACCCAACAGAATCGCCGGGTCTCCGACAGCAGAAGCAAAATGAAGCGGCAAAGAGCCCACTGCGGCGCCTGTAAACAAATACTGCCCAAAGGACCAGCTCTATATATCATAGACATCTGTATCTGGTGGAATTGGTCTTGTAATATTGTTATAGACCACTTTAGGTCAGGTTGTATGTGTGTCAAAAGAGGTTAGATATCAGCAAGGATTTGTAGGTTTGGAGGGTGTTGTATTCAATGTGGAATGAACTCCCAGAAGAGGAGGGAAACATGAGAAAAGTCTTGTATGTAGGACTGTGTTGTGGGCAGAAGGCTGCCTATCGCAGTGGCGTAGCTACAGGGGTTGCTCCAATCTATAAAATATTATTTAAATCTGTACAGTAAACACTGAAAAATAAATATGTAAAAACCCATGCCAGAATTGCATTTTTCTGTTCACCAAGCCTCACAAAAAAAAGTTACAAAAAGCGATCAAAAACTTTGATGTGCTCCATAATGATACTAAAGAAAACATAAATTTGTCCTGCAAATAAAAAGCCCTCACACAGCTCCATCCACAGAAAAATAAGTGACTTTTTTAAGGATATTGTCACATAAAACAAGTAATTTTTTAACCATTTTAACCAAATATGATATGTTCACATGACCAGATCTGTGTAAAAAAGAGGCGTGTCCTGTGAAAAGGAGGCGTGTCATGTAAAATGGGCGTGTAGTTCCCTTTTTTCAGTTCTTATATGTGATTAAAGGGGTTGTTTAGCAGAAGAAAATGTATTTGAAATGGGACCAAGGTTGTAAAAGAAAGTGATACATACCTCCCGGTCCCATGCTGCTGCTGCTCCAAAGCCCACCTCCTCCTCCGGATCCACTCCTCTTAATTTCCAGGTTCTCATCCTGGCAAACAGGAGATACTGGCACTCCATTGTAAGGGAATGCAGTGTGAGCCTTTCCTGTGTGTTGAGATAAGAACCTGGAAGTGAGCAGGAGCGGAACCTGTGCAGCACCGGAGCAGCAGCAGCGGGGGACTGGGAGGTAAGTATCACTTTTTTTTTCTTTTTTTCCGCAGCCTGGACCCATTTCAAATGAATTTTCTTCCAATGGACAACTCTTTCAAGTGCAAATTATTTTTCCATGACATAACAAGTCAAATAGGGAACTTTTTGTTAAAAAAATAGTGGTCCACAGCCATGAAGAGCTCTTCCCTATGTCATGTGATCTATTTGTAACCAGGAATATACCCAGAACGAGGGGGCATCCTCTACCTGGAAAGAAGATTTCTGTGTAAACATAGAAGAAGATTCTTTACTGTAAGAGCAATGAAACTATGGAACTCTCTGTCAGAGGAAGTTTTTAAAGGAGTTTTTAAAGTGCAATAATATAACAAGTTATAGTGACCAGGATTCTGGAGAAGGGTCTGGATGCATTTCTAGATGTAATAATATAACAAGTTATAGTGACCAGGATTCTGGAGAAGGGTTTGGAGACATTTCTAGATGTATAAATTATAACAAGTTATAGTGACCGGGATTCTGGAGAAGGGTCTGGATACATTTCTAGATGTAATAATTAACAAGTTATAGTGACCGAGATTCTGGAGAGGGTCTGGATAAATTTCTAGATGTAAAAATATAAAAAAGTTATAGTGAAAAGGATTCTGGAGAAGGGTCTGGATTTCATTTTCTAGATGTAATAATATAAAAGTTCTAGTGACCAGGATTTGGAGAAGGGTCTGGATACTTTTTTAGATGTAATAATATAACAAGTTATCATGACCAGGATTTTTGGGGAAGGGTCTGGTACATTTCTAGATGTAATAATAGAACAAGTTATAGTGACCGGAACTCTGGAGAAGGGTTGGATACATTGCTAGATGTAATAATATAACAAGTTATAGTGAACAGGATTCTGGAGAAGGGTCTGGAGACTTTCTAGATGTTAATTTAAAATAACAAGTTATAGTGACCAGGATTCTGGAGAAGGGTCTGGATACATTTCTACATTTAATAATATAACAAGTTATAGTGACCAGGATTTGGAGAAGGGTTGGATACATTTCTAGATGTAATAATATAACAAGTTATAGTGACTGGGATTCTGGAGAAGGGTTGGATACATTTCTAGATGTATTAAAAACAAGTTATAGTGACCAGGATTCTGGAGAAGGGTCTGGATACATTTCTGATGTAATAAATTTTAACAAGTTATAGTGACCAAGACTCTGGAGAAGGGTCTGGATAAATTTCTACATTTAATAATATAACAAGTTTAGTGACCAGGATTCTGGGAAGGGTCTGGATACATTTCTAGATGTTTAATAATATAACAAGTTTAGTGACCGGGATTTGGAGAAGGGTCTGGATAATTTCTAGATGTTTATAATAAAAACAAGTTATAGTGGACCGAGATTTGGAGAAGGGTCTGGATACATTTCTAGATGTAATAATATAACAAGTTATAGTGACCAGGATTCTGGAGAAGGGTCTGGATACATTTCAAGATGGAATAATATAACAAGTTATAGTGACCAGGATTCTGGAGAAGGGTCTGGATACATTTCTAGATGTAAATAATATAACAAGTTCTGTGACCAGGATTCTGGAGAAGGGTCTGGATACATTTCTAGATGGAATAATATAACAAGTTCTAGTGACCAGGATTCTGGGGAAGGGTCTGGATACATTTCTAGATGTAATAATAGAACAAGTTATAGTGACCGGACTCTGGAGAAGGGTCCCGGATACATTTCTAGATGTAAAAATCTAACAAGTTATAGTGAAACAGGATTCTGGAGAAGGGTCTGGAGACATTTCTAGATGTAATAATATAACAAGTTATAGTGACCAGGATTCTGGAGAAGGGTTGGATACATTTCTAGATGTAATAATAGAAACAGGGTTTTAGTGACTGGGATTCTGGAGAAGGGTCTGGATACATTTCTAGATGTAATAATATAACAAGTTCTAGTGACGGGGTTCGGGGGAAGGGTCTGGAACATTTTAGATGTCATAATATAACAAGTTTAGTGGACCGAGATTCTGGAGAAGGGTCTGGATACATTTCTGATGTAATAAATATAACAAGTTATAGTGACCCGGATTCTGGAGAAGGGTTGGATACTTTCAAGATGGAATAATTTTAACAAGTTAATGTGACCAGGATTTGGAGAAGGGTCTGGATACATTTCTAGATGTAATAATATACAAGTTCTAGTGACCAGGATTCTGGAGAAGGGTCTGGATACATTTTAGATGGAATAAATAACAAGTTATAGTGACCAGGATTCTGGGGAAGGGTCTGGATACATTTCTAGTTGTAATAAAAGAAAAAGTTATAGTGCCAGGACTCTGGAGAAGGGTCTGGATACAAATTTTAGATGTAATAATCTAACAAGTTATAGTGAACAGGATTTGGAGAAGGGTCTGGAGACATTTCTAGATGTAAAAATATAACAAGTTATAGTGACCATGATTCTGGAGAAGGGTCTGGATACATTCTACATGTAATAATAGAAAAAAGTTTTTAGTGTCTGGGATTCTGGAGAAGGGTCTGGATACTTTTCTAGATGTAATAATAGAACCAAATATAGTGACCGAGATTCTGGAGAAGGGGCTGGATACATTTCTGATGTAATAATATAACAAGTTATAGTGACCAAGACTCTGGAGAAGGGTCTGGATAAATTTCTACATTTAATAATATAACAAGTTATAGTGACCAGGATTCTGGAGAAGGGTCTGGATACATTTCTAGATGTAATAATATAACAAGTTATAGTGACCGTGATTCAAAGTTCTCTTACACAATATCCTTTGTGAGGGTGTGTCTCTGGAAATTTTTTCCAGATATTTAGCAGATAAAATGTTGATAGACAAACCCATAACGGCTATCTTCCATTCTTTACCCAAGGTGCAAAAGGGAGGTTTCCCCCCTTTTTTTCGCCCTATAGTGTCAGGTATAGGGTCCCTTAATGAGAGATTAAGCCAGTGGTTGGATACCCAATTACAACCACTGGTAATAGCCATTCCAGGGTACATCCAAGACACTAAAAACCGGATTCAAAATATTGAGACATTTGAGTGGGATGACACCCATTTTTGGGTTTCTTATGATGTCGTGGGTTTATACCCCTGTATTCCGCATGAATTAGCCTTGAATTTCCTGTATAGGTTTTTGACATCGTATAGTAACTTTTCGCACGACAAATGTCAGTATCTAGTGGAGGTTACTAGGTACTTATTAAGCCATAATTTCTTTTCCTTCGATGGGGTTTTTTATTTGCAGAGGAGGGGAGCACCTATGGGTGCCCGTTTTTCCCCTTCTCTTGCAAATATTTTTATGGTTATATGGGAAGAAGATTTCCTTTTTGGTGCAGATAACCCGTTTCTCCCCCAGATCAGGTGGTATTGTCGTTATATAGACGACTTGCTCCTGGTCTGGGGGGGGACCTGCACAAACCACATTTTGTGGTGTATATCAATTCAGAACCCATGCAATCTGCTTTTTTACTTCTCTTTTGACAAAGTGGATTTTTAAAACTTTTGGGATGTTACTTTGAAAGGCCGTGGCAATGTGTGTCAGTCTCCCCTCATAGGAAAAGCTGGCAGGTAACCACCAAATGGAAAACCCATGTTCCAGGCCAGTTGAAAGGAATATCCCCTAGGGGGATTCATTGGATCCATAAAATTGTACGGATGATCAACAATTCAATTATACCTAAGGAAGCTAGTTACAATCGTAAAAAGGGGTTTGGATTTGGATTTGTCAGCAGCCCAGGATAGAATTTTATCTCGAGATCGGATTAGTCTTCTTGAAAATAAACATTCTAAAAAATATCCGAAATGTAACAACAACATAGTCTTTTTTTCCACCCAAAAAGTTGCAGTTTAAAAAAAAATTGTTTCTATCATTAAAAAAAAAATCGCAGTTTTACGAATACGAATGAATTGCAGGGTTTACTGGATACAGGTATTTTGTTAATCTCTAAAGGGCCCCCCCTTTGGGCTCTCTTCTTCCCCGGTCTTTTTTAGTTTCTATTCCCCCCCTGCGGTTTTCTTGGCGAACAATACAGGTTACTAAATGTGGACATAGGAAGTGTAGGATGCGTTTTTGTCATAATTCCAACCAATTTCCCTTTTTTTCTACAAATAAACACATTAAAAAGTTTATCAACTGTAATAGAAATTTGTAGTTTACTTAATTAGCTGCACCCAATGTAAGGTGCAATAGTTTTTTTCCTTCCTGCCCATCAAAGCCCTTTTTGGGAACATCTCTCTGACTCAAGCAAAATTAACAACATAAACACTTTTCCATGGTCTCCAAGCTTTTTTTTGGAAAAGCAGGAGGGATGTCACGGTTTTTCTTTTCTAGGTATAGAAAAAGTAAAACCACTCTCCCGGGTGGAGTTTTGTTGCGCAATTTTGACCGTGAGTCTCGCGGATTTTGATTTGGATCGAGTCCAAAAGGTTAACATCAGCGGGACATCATGTATTTCTATTGACTTTTCTTTACCCCTTTTAGATGTATTTAGTATGTATATTTACATTGTTTTAAAACGTATTTGTTATTTTTGTGTTTTTATCCCATGGGTTTCATTTCCCAACCTGACAGAGTCACGATATTTTAAATGAAAAACGCTCTGTCTGTTAGCACGTTTAAAGAAGCCCCGGCTTTGAAACGCGTCTTTCCGTAGACCGGGTTTTCTACCTTTTGTTTTTCATGCATGGGTTTTGAACTTTGTATTCTTTATTCACCTGGACTTTCAAAAGTTTTTTTATTTTTTTAAAAAATTTCCCTATGGTATTTTAGCGGACTTGGATTTCTTTTAATTATAGTGACCAGGATTTTGGAGAAGGGGTTTGGGTACATTTTCAGAGTATTAATATAACAAATTTAGTGACCAGGGTTTGGAGAAGGGTTGGAGACATTTCTAGTGAAAATTAACAAGTTATAGTACGGGATTTTGGAGAAGGGTTGGAGACATTGCTAGATTTAATAATAAACAAGTTATAGGGACGGGATTCGGGAAGGGGCTGGGGAAAATTTTTTTTGATGTAATAAAAGAAACGTTATAGTGACCAGGGTTCTGGAGAAGGTTTTGGATACATTTCTAGATGTAATAATAGAACAAGTTATGTGACAGGATTTGGAGAAAGCTCTGGATGTATTTCTGATGTAATAATATAACAAGTTATAGTGACCCGGATTCTGGAGAGGGGTCTGGTACATTTTAGATGTAAATATAGAACAAGTTATAGTACCCGGATTTGGAGAAGGGTCGGAGACATTTTTTAGATGAAAAATGACAAATTATAGTGCCGGATTTTGGGAATGCTTGGATACATTTTAATGTAATAATAAACAAGTTTAGTGACCGGGATTCTGGAGAAGGGTCTGGATACATTTCTAGATGTAATAATAGAACAAGTTATAGTGACCGGGATTCTGGGAACGCTCTGGATACATTTCTAAATGTAATAATATAACAAGTTATAGTGACCAGGTTCTGGAAAACCCTCTGGATGTATTTCTAGATGTAATAATATAACAAGTTATAGTGACCAGGATTCTGGAGAAGGGTCGCTGATTCCAGAAGGAATTTTTTCCCAAAATGAGGACAATTGGCTTCTACCTCATGGGAGTTTTTGCCATCATCTGGATCTACACTGTAGCACAATAGGCTGAACTGGATGGACGTCTGTCGTTTTTTAGCCTTACAAACTATGTAACTATGTGCAAAATGTTTAGGTTAGAACAAAATTACATTTTTTGCTTCAAGGCCTCCTATACCAGGACCAGCAATGGCTGTTATTAACCTTCATGGAGTAAAGTAGGTGAAGTATAGTCTCATGTGTCTGACTTGATGGGAACCAAGCTTCGAGTGCTTCACCGTGGCCGTATTAAGAAGGGATTAGCTGCTCTGTGGCTTCATTAGAAACCCCAGCGCTCATGTTATCTGTGGGCTTCACATTAATATATTGTTTCAGTTTAAAAGCTCCGTCAGGTTATACGCCTGAACACATTTCAAATTGTGAAAATTGAAAGGAGGAATTCTGCATTAATCCTTTAAATTATGTTTCACCTTTTTTGTTGGAACGTTCAAAAAGACAGAAAAAAAAATGAAACATGATAATGAGAAGAATTGTTCTGTCGTGTCCGTGTTATTATACTTTAAAGGGGATTTCTGAGATTTTTGAAAAAATACCTCAAAGAAATTCACGGTTCCACAAATAAGGAAGGAATGATTCAATGCTACAAGTACAAAATCCTCTAAAAAATAACCTTTATTAAATATATTTAAAACACAAATCCCATAGATAATAAACAGTTAACCTCTTAGGACAATCAGAAGCCATACATAAATCCACAAGGTGGGTATTCAAAAAACATATCATAGGGATCTATCTGTTCCTTAACCCTATAAGACCCTTTGCTCACCCTTAGCGGGAGTCCCGCCCCAAAAAGGGTGACCCCGCCCACTAGTCCCTGGTACACCCTAGGTACACAGTCCCAATCCCTAAGGTGTGTATACTGAAAAACTGGTTATATGGAGAGAAAAACGGGACAAGGATATTCACACAATACAGATAGACCATAAGAGAATGCAATTCAATTCTGTCGGTGTAGTGGTACACATAAGGCATATATTATCAATACTAATCTCACCACAGGAAAGGCAAATGTCAAACAAGCATCACCAATTCGTGATCTAGTGACTTAAAGGGGTTTTGCCATGATCTAATGTTGACGTGGGATCCTCCAAAATGGGTATTTAATCACTTTCCTAAATATATGTCATTAAAAAAGTGAAGCCTCTGAGAGCTACAGCCTTCTTTACATGCCCTTGGTTTCCTGACAGTTTACATTAGACACGACCAGGAGCTGATCTGGCCGTGCTTGCGTTGTTTGCACTTCTTATCTGATGGCAGGGCACATGAATGAGCTTTGAAGGGACTGGGGAGAAAGAACCTGTGTCTTTTGTATAGAGAATCCACTGTTTTTTTTTATTGTAATTATCTGAGATAAAAATGCAGATGCTCCCTGGATCTCTGCTCAACCCCCCTCCCTCTCAACCTGCAGCCATTGTGAAGGAATGAAAGAAGGCTGCCTGCTGAGCAAGTAAGAGGGAGAAATATATCTGTATAGCTTGTGCACAATACTGTTCTCCTCTGTGGATTAGCAAAACAATATTTGCTCAACTACAAAGACTGAGTATCAGGAACCTGCATGGGAGGTGGAGTGATGACATCACAGAGGAGGTACTTGTTTTTTTAAACACAGAAACACAACGCCTCTTTTTTCAAGCTTTAACAGGGGAGTATCAGCCTGTTAGGTAAGGAACTCACTTCTTGGCAAAACCCCTTTAAAGTAGCTATTCAAGATATAAACAGATCAACAAGATATAAGTTGTCCTCCCAACAACAGCACTTGTCAATGGGGTACCGTAATGAGATGTAAATGAAAGCCACAGTAAAATAGCTAAACAGTCATGTATAAATATATCCCACAATTACTTAATCCAAAATCCAAGATGTCAGCCACATTAAACAAATCCGGGCAGATCAATAACGTTTGCCTAAATACATAGTACCTGCATAGCGCATGAAATGATTGTCAGAACAGAAGCGTCCACAAGAGCGGTGGTGTCCCGCTGTGCATGGGTAGGTGTGTTGGTGGTGTCCCAGACACCAACCCATGCACAGCGGGACACCACCAGTCTCTGTAGATGTCCAGAAATCTCTGCACTCTAGATTTTTTTTTCCGCTTTTTTGTAGGAATGCGATAAATAGACGACAGGAAATAGTGTGGATAGTGAGATGTCACAGCAGTCTATTCTCTATCGCTCTTTGGTCATGAGAGTGCATGCTGTGAGAGGGGAGGAGGAGCAGCAGCAGTGGAGAGACATTCTATTGATTCATAGAACTCAGCACAGCTTTAGCATCATGTTAGGAAAAGCATGGAGAAAGGAAATGATCATTGTTATAAGGCAAAGGGATGGAAAAAGGCGTCACTCTGCCCGATATATTGCACAACAGGTACCAGCTGTGCCCGAGCTCACTGATTTACAATGAGGTCCATAAAAGTTCTGTTTGAGCGTCCGTTATTTCGGCAGGAAGAATAGAGTTACACGAGCTGTTATTCCTCCCGTCAAGTCGGATGGAGTTTACGATGGATGCTCCAAATATAGATGTGACCAGAACACAACACACACCGCCCTGTGTTTCATACACATCTCTAGCTTCCGAGGAAGTGATTATGATTGATGTTTTCTGCAGTAAAGCTGCTGCTAATATGTGTTATTGAATTTTGGTCATTTCCAGCCAGTCCATCACCAGCCATATACTCACTGTACATCCGACATGGGGGAAAAACATAACAGCCGCACTGGTTTGGATTAGATTATTTGGTGTAAGCAATATTACCCTTTCCTTGCCTCAACTTATATCAACATACATGTTCCAAATCCTGGTATTAATACTCCTAGCCGGGCGTTTAACTGATTGGTTAAGTGCCACAAATAACGCTTTCTTCACTTGAAAGCTCCAATATGTATGTCTTCAGACTGCAGAGAACATAAATCAGGCCTGCACATCATAACGCCCGCACACAAGCCCCACTCCCAAAACAGGCGGTACTGTCTGATTTAACGGCGGTCTGGGGGTGTTCTCTTGCAGCTCAGCCCCCACGTCCTGCAATGTTCTGCAGATCTGACTTAAATCATTCTAATTTTTTTCATATTTTCAACCTAAGGGGTAGTGTCCCATTTTATGCTAAATAAGTAGTTATAGACAAACCCCTTTGAAGTAGTCATCTGGTGTAGAAAACCCATCTTCAAACACTTAGGCCTTAGAGTATTCTCAACTAATAGCGGGGGGCTTCATCTATTAGCTAGAGCATAAAATGGCATTCTCTCTGGAGGATGCAGCATATTCCTGTATTACTTGATTACATCGACTTCAATAGGTATCATGTAATGCTTCGTTTTCCCTCTGGGGGTGCTGCAGGAGAATTGAAAACTTGCAGCAGGAGAACAGTGCAAAACCCTGTTATCAGCTTATTTTTTCAGCTTAACAAAAAAATGGTTTTGCCAAAACAGAAAACCTTTTAAAGTTAATTTGATCAAGCAACAAGATGCCAGAATAACCTAAATATACAGGACCTAAACATAAGAGAGGTTCGTAACTTTAGACAATCCCTACTTCTTAGAAAGGACCTTGATCAGAAATTGTCTTGCTGCTGGAAGCCCCAGGAACAAGCTGACATTACGCCACCACAGGTTAAATGGAGCAGTACACAAGGCACATTCAAATTAATGGGTTGTCTGTATAATGCAGGACAGGACAGGTCCTCGGTAGTAAGATATGCACCTTATTACTGCTCTCCATTCTGGTTAAGAGATGAATATGCTAAACAGAGGACCTCAGCTAATAAATCATAGTTTAATAATGGGGTAATAATAATAATAATAATAATGTATATAAAAATAATAATAACGATGTTATTATTAATAATAGTAATAATAAGAAGAATAGAGTTATTAATAATAAGGTATATAATAGGGTATATAATAATAATAGTTATTGATGATGATAATAATAATAATAACAACGGTGTTATTATTATTAATAATAGTTGTAATACTAATAAGAATAGTAATATAGTTATTAATAATAAGATATCTAATAATAGGGTATATAATAATAATGTATATAATAATAATAGGGTGTAATAATAATGTTATTATTAATAATAATAGTAATAATAATAGTCATGTAGTTATTAATAAGGTATATAATTGTAACGGTCTGCGGTAGTGGATCCGCTGGACCACCGCAAGCGATGGTGGAAGTCCCCACCAGGGAGCGGAATCTAAGTAGGCCCCGGTATTCACCAGAGCCCGCCGCAAAGCGGGATGGTCTTGCTGCGGCGGGAGTCTACCAGGTCGCTTCCATTGGCGGAACTTGCTTGCGGTGGTGGCCAAGGGTAGGCCAGGTAGAGATTCGTCAGGCAGGCTCGTAGTCAGGGAGAGGCAGGAAGGTCTGGGCAGGCGGCAGAGATTCGTGGGTAATAAACGTAAGCAAGAGGTTCTGTACACGGTAATCAAGAAAAGGCTTCTGGAACGCTTTCACAATAGGCAATGGGCACTAAAGATCCGGCAGGGTCACCAGGAAGAGGCTGGCTTAAATAGGAGCAGCGTCCGGTAATGGCCAATTACCGGTGCACTGTCCCTTTAAATCTCACACTGCGGGGCGCGGCGCCCCGGGAGAGGGGCGCGCGCGCCGCGGGAAGAAACGACAGAGCGGAGCGTGGCGGGTGAGTGGACTTTGGGCCCCGCGGGGGGCGGGCGGGCCCACGACCCCCGTGCGGGGACGGGGGGCCGTGGCAACGGGGCACGGACGCGCCCGCGACCCGGGAGGGGGGTTTGCAGGGGCGTCCCTGACAGTACCCCCCCTTTTTGCCCCCTCTCTTTCTGGAGGGAGGAATCTCTGGATGATGCTGCGGTCCAGGAATTCTCATCCGGCTCCCAAGACCTTTCCTTCGGGCACCGAAAACCCTTAAGTCAATGAGAAAATATTCGTTTCCCTCTAGTCCTCCTCCATACCCAAGATTTTCCTTGACCACAACTGACATTGGAGGCATCAGCCAGGAGATGAGGGGGACTGCCTCCCGGGAAGAAACGATTCAGGACAGGGGTTTATTTAGTAAGCGAGCGAAAGGTAAAAAGTGGCACAGCGGTTCCAAAGTCCAATAAAAGGAATAAATTTTATTTCCAATTTGTTAAAATCAAAAAGAAGCACCTCCGCCGCATTGCAAAGAAATTATCCCGGTTAACGCCAACGCGTTTCGGGTGACAATCCACCTTTAGTCATGGCATAAAACCAACGATTGGCTGGTACATGTATATATACTAATGATAAACAATCAAAGCGGCAACTCACCTGGCCTTGCCCGCCAAACTCCAAGTGCGGCACACTTCCGGAATGCCGGAGGCAGCTCAACCGCGCGCTCCCCGGTCCCCCGTACATCCGGGACGCCAATCGTAGATAGAGTGGGTGGGGGTGGGGGACCCCCCAGGCTGCATGGATGCGCAGTGAGATCTCCCAGCGTGACTATGCAATATCCGGCTTTGCTCCTTTCCGGGACGCCTGTCATATCCAGGAGACCACGGCGCACGTGCACAGAGTGCTAAGATAATGTCAGCGCGCAATATTCGGCATCCCTAGCATCTGGGGCAGAAAAAAATGTCATATAGATAGACTTGATCATAGTGTAAGTGCCCATATGTACAATTATCAAACATATGGGGGTATGTTGGCCAGAATCAAAGGAGGATCATGGGCACGGACAGGGATTGCCGCATAACATGCAACACAAACCAAATCAATGATAAACATCCAATTGTGAATAAAAACAAATACATTTCTAAAAAAGATATATGTATATACACATGTAGAAACTCAAGTGACTATATACTGTTCAAACTAAATATATACCTGTGTATTTAATAAATTGATAATGGACCTCTGATGGCTATATGATACCTAAATTAAATATACACCTATATGTTGATATATTAGTAGTGGAACATCCATTCACGTTTTCAAATTTAAACCTGTTGGTACTGTGGTCTCCAAAATAAAAATCCAATAAGCTTCCCTGTCATTCGATTTGTTTCCCACCCCCCCCACAGTTGGGTCTAGCATCCGTTCAATCCCCATAACCTTTAGGTCTCTAAAGCTACCCCCATGGATATCCCTAAAATGATTAGAAAGATGGGATCTATTACGGGTTGAGGTATTTGTAATATCATTAAGATGTTCTAAAACACGAGTTTTCAATTTCCTTTTTGTGCTGCCCACATAATATAAATTGCATGCTGTACATTGGGCATATAAAACAACGTGTCGGTGGTTGAGATTTACAGTTTATGTATTCTTGATGTCAAAAAAATTTTAGTGTGTTGGCTATTAGAAAAGGTTTTACCTGTGTCCACAAAATTACATACCCAACATGGGTTGGACCCACAACGGTAAAAAACCCTTTTGTTTTAGCCTGTTTTGTTTATTATTCTTCCTAGTGATCAAATTTGGTGATAATAAATTCCCCAATTTACGGGACTTTCTAGTGACCACCTGAAAGCCTTCCGAAAGGATACCCTCAAGTACAGGATCCTCAGTTAAAACTGAAAGATGTCTGGTGACAATCTCCTTAAATTTATAGAAACTGGGCACTGTAGTTTAATACCAGAGTGTTCTTTTTATTTGTAGAGACCTGTGGTTCCTTCCTACTTAGTAATTGATCCCTTGTTTTATGATTTACAATAGTGGATGCTCTCTGAAGCATCCAAGAGGGATACCCTCTGTTGCTTAATCTTCTTGTAAGATTTTTACATTACACTAGGAAGTCACTACAATTTCTTTTTGCACGAGTCATTTCACCCACAGGAATGGACCTGTGGGTGTGCTTGGGATGATAACTCCGGTGGTGAAGAATAGTGTTCCCTGCTGTTACTTTACGAAAGGTTTTAGTTGCAATGTTGAGTCCCGGTTCCCCAGATAATTCCAAATCCAAAAATTGAATTACATTGTCACTGACCTGATGCACAAAACTTAGGTTGCAAAAATTATTATTCAAATAAAACATAAAAGAAGGTATGGCAGATACATCGCCCCCTCCATACAAAAAGGAGGTCATCGATGTATCTGCCATACCAAAATAAAAAATGCAAAAAAGGATTTTCAGGGGTGTAGATGTAGGCAAGCTCCCACCAAGCCATGACCTAATTGGCTAAGGAAGGCGAGAACTTTGCCCCCATCGACACCCCCTTAATCTGTAAATAAAATTCGGAATTAAAGAAAAAATAATTATGTGTCATGAAAAAGTCAGTGACAGTCATAATGAACTCAATGAGTTCCTCTGAATAATTACTGTACGTGCGTAAATGAAAATCAAGTGCGTGGCACGCCACCCGGTATGGGATGCTGGTGTAGAGGGCCTCGACATCACAGCTTCAAACCTCACCATATCCGACTCCACGTGCACGCATGACAGATGACCAAAACATCGCGAGTATCTTGTAGATGACTAGGAACTTTGGAAACTAATGGCCGTAGAAGACCGTCAAGCCATTGACTAAGTCTTTCTAAAAGGGAACCGATGCCCGAAACAATAGGTCGCATGGGGGGATTGTTCACATCCTTATGAATTTTGGGGAGTCCGTAAAGGATGGGAGTTACAGGACAATCCACCAAAATATAATCCATTTGTCTTTGTGTGAGGGCACCTATAGCTACATCTTCTGATAGCATAGATTGCATTTGAATTTTAAAACGGTGAGTTCGATCCTGTGTCAACTTGCAATAGGTAGTTGTATCTATCCATCACAACCACTGTGCCCCCCCCCTTATCCGCCATCTTAATAACCAAATCTGGATTTTCTTTTAATTGTTTGAGAGCTCTTTGCTCAATTTTAGTGAAATTGGAGAAACTAGGATTAGGGGGACAGTTTTTGCTAGGGTCCTTAGGTCCCTTTCTACTAATATTTGGAAACGATCCATACCCTGGGTACGTGAATGGATGGGATAAAATTCCCGGTTGGTAACAGGGAGAGAAGAAGAATATGTAAAACGTTCTATGGGATCAGATGACTCTCCATGTAACTCCTGTAATGTTAGAATAGACATTTGTTCCTCGAGAGTTGATGGCCTATGTTCCTGGCTACCTCCTGTGGTTAGATGTATTCTATCATTTCTCTGGGCACTAATATCTTCTTGTGACCCATCCCTATCCTGAATGCTAGTATCACCCAAATCTTCAGGAGTAGACCAAAAATGTCGCCTTAGTGTGAGAGATCTTACAAACATATTTATGTCTTTAAGAGTAGAAAATACATAAAAAAAAATTTAATACCAAACTTTAAACCTAATGATAGAACTTTAACTTGTACAGTGTCCAATTCAGATGACGAAAGATTTAAAACGTCTATATCCTCTTGTGGCTTCAAGTGTTCTGTAGCTGCCTGGTTTTCATCTTGGTTTTTTCTATGTTTCCTTAACTCACTCCGCCTACCTTTGTTTTTTGTTCCTTTTTTGGTTTTACTTTTAGGCTGACGTGAAGACAATTGAGCAGTAGCAGAAGAGGTGAGATCCTCCATAGAGTCCCCATTATTATCCGTGGCCGAACTTGAGTCCATCGAACCAAAACTCACACGTCTTCGATATGTATGAGGGGCATATTGATTCCTTCGCTTTAAGATAGATTTTGGGGTAGATGAATCAAATTTACGGCATCCCCATTCGTAGACTCGTAGTCCTGTATGTCTCTTTGGAATTTGATCCTCTTGGTTTCCATTAGAGAGCCCTCAATTTTCTCAATATTTGAATCTATCTGTTTGGTCATGATGTCAAATTAGCGAGACATGAAAGGCAGATCGGGTTTTATGCGCATGGTGGGTGGGGATAGACGGAGTTTATAGTGCCACCGGGGGTTTTATCGCGCTTAAGGACCTCGAAAGGTCCTAAAAAGCGCGGGGTGCTATCCGTCGTGGTCCCAGGTTGTGGTTGGGATTTCTGATGAGGCGGACTTATTTGGCCGGACAGCACACTCCTTGTCACCGGTGGAGAAGACAAGGAGGAGGTGCTTCTTCTTTTATCTGCTTGGCGCCTTCATGCGCCCTTGAAGCAGGAGCAGAGATTGGCGGGTCAGGGAGCAGGATGGTCCTACGCATGTCCTGGACAGAGTGTAAGCAGCTGGAACTCAGACGAGGAAGCCAGCGGGAAGAGGTGGGCTTGGATGCAGGCCGTACAACAGTGTGAAGGGGGGGAGGGAGGGGAAAGACACCCGCGGCTAGTGTAGTACTGACTCTAGGAATTATAAGAAAATTCCGCCCATGGAAGTAAGTTGGCCGTCATTTGCAGAGCCAATGAAAAAAAGGGCGCAGGTAACACCCAGGACCTGGTTGACTCCTCTCCACCTGGCATTCGTCTGGGGTGGTAAGCAGAGGAGATGTCAGTTTTACCTGAAGTTGAGAACAAGGGCCCGCAAAATTTGGAAACAAACTGAACCCCCTGATCCGAACGATCGCAGGGGAAGTCCGGAACCCAGAAAATTGGCGAAAAATACTCAGCCGGCGAGGGCAGACGGCAGGCCCCAAAGGACAAAATGCGCCTTTTTTGGAAAACCGATCGTGACTCCCCGGAATGGTGTTGCCAGCCAAAGGAGGGAAGATCGGTTCAAAGCCATTGCAGTGAACCATGGTTGAGTAGGGTGGGTAGTGGATGGTGGGCCTGCGGCTTGAGGGGGTCGTTGCGGGCAAGGAGATACAAACTCAACGAACCCTTGACATTTTTAACCGCCACCAATGAACCGATTTATCTGGAAATGTTTTACAGCGCCGGGGTACCGGGCCCACCAAAGAGATTGCCCCCATTTCAGGATTGTCTGCAATGCAGGGCTTACTATGTCTTCCCCCAGGGGCCCTTTTGGGAGGTCAACCGGAGCTGCAGAGATAAGGCGTTCTGGGGGAATTTTTGGTCGGAGAGTTTCCCTCCCCCACCACGTGGAGGCATGAGAGGGGGCACACCTAAAATTTTTTTTCCCCGGGGCCGGAAAAAAGGACGGGAAAGTCAAACCCGGGGGAAAAAAAGAGGACCACCTAGCCTCGTGGGTTGATCGCTGACCCGTCGGAGATACTGGGGTTTTTGTAATCCGAGTAGATACGATGGATGGCGACACCTTCCAGTAGATAACGACTTTTCCTCCAATCCCAGTTTGAGGTAATAGCTCCCGGTCGCCAATGGTTTTTCCCTCCCCGGGCGAAATGTTTGGAAAAGAAGCCACAGTCACCGTCTTCCCGTGGTCCTTTTTTTGCGTAAACTGTCCAACCCCCACGATAGGCATCAATTCCACGAGAAAATTTTTTGGGGGGTCCACCCCGCGACGGACAGATGCAATGGCAAAGGCAGTCTTGGCTTAGTGAAGCTCCTCGGTTTCGGGGGGCCCTACGAGGGTTAGGTTTTTTTTTTCTAGAGACACTTAGGAGCCACAAGCGGGAAATGGGAAATAATTGCGTAAATAGTTGCAAAACCCCGGGAAAACGTGTAGGCTCCGGGCCCAAACTGGGGTTGCCACGCAACACAGCCGATAGTCTCGCTGGACCATCCGTAAGCCTTGATCGGAGATGATGTATCCCAAAAAGGGAAGGCGGGCTTGATGAAGAGGCATTCCCCAGCTTGGCATATGGGGTTGCTCGGAGACGTCTCAACACCTGACAACGTGGGGCCCCGGGGGGTTTCGGATCGGGAGGTACACCAAAAGTCTCCAAGAAACCCCCCACAGGGGAGAGGAGGGCTCTGAAGATGTCATTCACGGTCTTTGGGAAAAGGGAGGGGCATTACACAGACCAAAAGGCATAACAGATCCGAAATTCCGTCTGGTGTTGAACCCGTCTTCCATTCATCACCCTTTTCGAATACGGACCAAAATTTTAGGACCCCCCCAGACCAGTTGGAAAAAAACCTTACTCCCCAAGGCGGTCAAAGAGTTCCTGAGAACGGCAGCGGGTATTACTTCACCCGGGTCTGTTCAGGCCCCGATAATGGGAAGGGCCTAAGGAACCCCCTTTTTTTCTCGAAAAAAAATCCCACCCCCGCAGGGAAGAGGATTTCGTAAAACCTCTTCTGGAGATTCTCCCCCAAAATTTCTCCCACTGGCTTGTTCTCCAGAACGGACAACGGTTCACGATACAGTGGAACAGCTGGG
>JAODAL010031880.1:0-47803 GCA_025379985.1 Phyllomedusa bahiana | reverse complement strand
TCCTTGCTGCGCGCCCTTAAGGGGGAAGGAGCCCGCCTCCCACGTGGGCGAAGATGGCGCCGAGTGGTGGCTGGCCCCGGGCCGCAGACCGGGCTGAGGAGGGCCGTCGGAGTCGCGTGATGGACGTGGGCGGCTGTCGTCAGGAGTCTGTCCGGACGGCGCTTGCCGGGTGCCGGAGATGGAGGAGCGGAGTCGCAATGCCCGGCTGAAGGAGACGTGGCGCGCATGTCCGGGAGCTTTTCCTCAGCGTCGGGCCCCGCCGGTCGGATGTCAGGTAGGATGAGGGTCAGGGTGGGTGTCGGGGTGTCCGGCTCACTCTTATGCGTCTTGTTCTGGCCGGGGTTCTGCTCAGTGGAAGCTGCAGGGACGCTGCCTTTGTTCCTGATGCGGGCGCAGGGCGGCCATCTTGGGCATCCGGAGCAGCCGGGTAGTGGTAGTCCATCAGGGCCGTGTTACGGCCGAAATACTGCCCGATTCCGCCCTGAGAGGATGTGGAGCGGGTCTGGGCACGAGGGCCCTGTCTTTTGCCCGTTTTGCCCATGATTTACGTGGATATTAGCCAGGTATAATGCTGAAGCTGTAGAGGAGCACAAGAGCACACGTCTTCACTCTGCCATGCCGAGCCACGCCCCCCACTATTCAAATCTGTATTCACAAACACCTTATGACATTGAGAAGGAACGGGATTTCCTGAAAGGAATTACTCTACCAAACATCTCTAACGAGAACCGGGAATTTTTAAATGGAGAAGTCACTGATGAGGGTCATTAAGAATCTCCCTGTGGGTAAAGCTCCGGGCCCCGACGGCTTCTCCAGTGATTTCTTCAAGATGCTAAAGGAAGAAGTAACTCCCAGTTTAAAAGAGGTCTTTAATGAAATTGTAAACTCAGCGGCCATGCTCCCAACAGGGCGTGGCATATATGAGTCCTACACAAGCCAGGAAGGGACGGCACTTTAGCAGAATCCTATAGACCGATTTCTTTGATAAATCAGGATGTAAAAATTTTGTCTAAAGTTATGGCGAATGGATTCGTTATTATTTTACCCAAACTTATCTGGGATCGCCAAATGGGGTTTATAAAGGGGAGGTCAGGAATTAACCCCTTAAGGACCAGGCTTTTTTTTTTGGCGACACGTTCATTTTCTCTTCCTCGCCTTCTGAAAGCCATAACCTCTTTATTTTTCCACCTACATAGACACATGAGAGCTTTTATTTTGCGGAACAAGATGTACTTTCTAATGGTGTTATTCACTATACTATAGAATATACTGGGAAACCGCAAAAAAATTCCAAGTGTGACAAATTGTGAAAAAAATTTATTTTATCCATGTTTGTGGGGGTTTTGCTTTTACTGCGTTCAATATTCGGTAATTATAATGTGTTATCTGTATTCTTCAGGTTGTGACGCATCATGCAATACCAAACATGTTGGGTTTCCGTTATGTTTTGGTACCGTAAAAAAATTCCAAACATTTTCTATTTTTGAAATTTGCGCCACGGCGCCATTTTGTGCGACCAATAACTTTTTTGTACTAACACTTACGAACATCAGTGAGGGAGCATTTTTTGCGGGCTGAAGTGTACTTTTTATCGCTAGCAGTTTGGAATGCATGCGACTTTTTTGATCATTTTTATTCCATTTTTTGAGTGACGTAAAATGACCAAAAACGCAATTTTGGCGTTTGGAATTTTTTTTTTCTACGGTGTTCAGCGTATGGGATAAATGATGTTATATTTTTATAGATCAGACTTTTTCGGACGCGGCAATACCAAATATGTGTAACTTTTTTATTATTTTAATGATTTTATTTGTAAAATGGGGAAAGGGGGGTGATTTGAACTTTTAATACTTTTTTTTTTGTACTTTAAAACTTTATTTTTTTTTTACTGTAACATTGAGGCCACCTATGGTACTTTACCACTAGGTGGCGCGATTGTTAATACAACCTAATGCATTGCATAGGCAATTGCATTAGGGTGTACAAAGATGGCGGTTTCCCACTTCCTGTCTGCGGACGGAAGTGGGGCAAAACCGGCCAGGGTAAGTGACGGGAGCCTTCACAGGCTCCCCACCACAATGCCGGTGATCGGATCGGCGCAGCATAGCTGCGCTTATGCCGATCACCGCACCGATCTGTGCGCGGCACCGATCAGCGTTAATTCAGACGGCGCGGCCATCTTTGCCGCGGTGTCTGATGGGTAAAACAGCGCCAGCGGGCGGAGCGATTTGCCGCTAACACCCGGCGGCTGTGCGGGGGGGTCGCGGAGCGATCCCCCTGCAAAGGCCCTTAGCGGCCCTGGGACGTACTGATACGCCCAAGGTCGTTAAGGAGTTAAAATTATTAGAATGGTTCTTACTGCACAGATTGCAGCGGAGAAATCAGGAGACAAAGGGAAAAGACCAGCTCTATAAGCCTTAGGCTATGTTCACACGGCTTATTTTGGGACATATTTCAGCCCGTAATTCGCTCTGTACTGCGCGAATTACGGGCTGAAATATGTCCCAGTCATTACAGTAATCCACAGTTCTCATAGAGAACTATGGATTGTGTCTCCTCTCCCCGCTCGGACAATACGCCACACGGGGAGATAAATGACATGTCAATTACTAGTGGAGAATACGCGCCGAGAATAAGGAATGTCTATGGGGCCGGCGGGCTGCTCCCTCCTTCCCCTCCCCCCGTGCACACGGCGTAATTGCGGGGCGAAATATGTCCCGCAATTAAGCCATGTGAACATAGCTTTAGATGCTGAAAAGGCATTTGATAACGTCCATTGGAATTGGCTCAATTTAGTTGTGGATCGAATGGGGATAACTAGCTTGTTTAGGACTTATATATGCGCTATGTATCAGAACCCGCAGGCAAAAATAAATACACCAGGATTCATTTGTGATTCCTTCACACTACAGAAAGGAACAAGACAAGGGTGCCCCCTTTCTCCATTGTTATTCAACATAGCACTGGAGCCTCTGGCATTACATCTCAGGGAGAAAAACATCTTCAGGGGAATAAAAATAAGGAATGTAGAAGCCAAATTAGTATGTTTCGCAGATGACATGCTGCTATTTATGGAGGACCCCATCGGTCAAACAAGTAAAGTTATGGAGGTATTAGATTCTTTTGGGTCTTTCTCATGATATAAAGTAAACAAGAACAAATGTCAACTATTGGGGATAGGTGATAAAGGAGGGTTAGGCAAGAAGAAAGACTTAGGGGTAAAAATAGTAACATTGCATATTACCTACCTAGGAATTAAAATAGGAGCTAGAACATCTCCTCTTTACCATCTTAATTTTACGCCTGTTATAAAAAGGATTCAGAAGGAACTGAATAAGTGGAACACCCTCCCGTTGTCTAGTTGGGGAAGGATACAATTAATAAAAATGATTAGCTTTGCCAAATTACTATATCCACTCCAGAATGTGCCGTTACTTTTAAAACATAAGGATCTTAATGCGCTCAGAGGAGCCTTCTCAAAATTCATATGGAACAAGGGTAGGGCGAGAATAGCAATGGATAAACTGATGCTTAGGAAAAGCTAAGGAGGGGCCCAATTACCCAACATTCGACTTTATAACTTGGCAGCGATGTGGCGGCATATCCTGGACTGGTATCATGATACAAGTTTCTTTTCAAACACCCTAGCGGAGACCCAGTTAGCTTATTCCTGGGATTTGAAAGCTCTCTTACCCCTTTTAAATTCCTTCCCACAATTACTAAAGATAACATCATTTTTAGAGATATGTTAGCTACCTGGCGGTTAATCCGCAAGCTATTTAGAAGACCCATGTATATCACCAAATGGCTGCCGCTATGGTCCCTCCCAGTATTTACACAGGGCAGGGAAAACAAACTACTTAGGGATTGGAGGCAGCGAGGGATTCAAACCTTGGAAAACTTGCTGGAGGGGCCGGGAAATAATTTTATGAGTTGGGATTTGGTGCAAAACCGTTTTGGTTTAGGGGCGGGCCAAGTGTTGCGATACCTGCAAATCAAAAATTTGGTTACGGCTAAATTGGCCAACTTTGATAGATTGGAAGACCCGGAAGAGTTCTCCAACGTTCTGAGAGAAAGCAACGGGTGTGCTACTTTGTCCAAGATATACTATAATCTATTGGCATGGTCCACTAGGGGGACAGCAATGACAGTTTCTAGCAAATGGGAAGAGGAACTCAATGATGCGGAAATTGCTGACAAAAAGATCTTGAACTGGTGAAAAAGGCCACTGTTAGTGAGGTTTGGAGAGAAACCCAATTTAAAATAGCTCATAGAGCCATCTATGCCTTTAACATCCCATTTGATAAGAGCAGTCAAGGGGTGAGTTACCTCAAGGCATGTCCTAAGTGTGATTTGCAGAAAGCGGGATTATTGCATTGTCTTTGGGAGAGCCCGTACATAAAGAAATTATGGGAGGAAGTAATCAAATCTATAGAGGAGATATGGGACTCTAGGGTACCTCTAGAACCACAAAGTTGCATTTTCCAGTATGTACTGCGACCTAAAGCGAGGGAAGAGGAGGTAGACAGTGGGATTAGAGAAAAAGGTGTACATTTAGAGTTGTTAGCGACCAAACGTATCATTCTCAGATATTGGCTAAAAGAGAATCCCCGGGTATCAATGAGGTAAAATTGGCCATGAGGCAGCTGTTGTTTCTCGAAAAGTTAGACATAGAAGGAAACAAGGAAAAAATGACAGGAGGCTTCATAAAGAAATGGAAAGACTTTATTGCAGGAACTTGTAATGCTCAGGAGATCATGGAAATCACTGAACCCTTTAAATATTCCTCATATTACCTGAGGGAGAAATTGAGTGGTAATTTAGGAAGGTTAGACATCGAGGCTTAAGGATGGCAAGTAGAGGGAAGCTGCACGACAAGGTTGTTTTTGGTTAAAAAAGTTATAGATAACAATAGATGTTTACTAAGGAAAAAGTGAAAATGTAGTGGAAGAAACAGTGACACATTCCACTGCAGACATAGTTTTTTTAAATAGTATTTGACTCTTGTTATATCCGTTTTGTCTGAATTTTGCAAAAAGTCATACGTCAATAATTTGTAATACTAGACGTGTGATCTCTGTATTTTCCAAATAAAACATTGTTTTTAAAAAAAAAAATAAAAAAAAAAGTGCAGGTCCCACCTCTAGGACCCACACCTATCCCCAGAACGAGTGCCAGAAGCTCTCTGTTTTGAATGGAAAGGTGGCCGGAACTCTCCCAGTGATTTATACAGAGGATAGGTGTTAAATGTCTAATCACTGGTGGACTCATCAATCAAAGTCGGACTAAAAAAGATAGGAGAGTACAGCACTTGGTTGTCTTCATCGGTCCCATAGAGAATGAACGGAGCAGTAGGGCGCAGGTCTGACTGCTGCTTCGCTCAAAGTCCCACTAAAATCGTGGATGTGAGGACCCCATTCTAGTAATTGGTGGGGGTCCCAGCAGTCAGCTATTTATCGTCTGTCCAGTGGATAGGTAGTAAATGCCTATTGTGAGAAAATTCCTTTAAAATGCCTGGCAAAAGAGGTCAGTGATGGAAGAAAGTGTCATCTCCATTTTTTACCTTCACTTGCTGGCAGATCCTAAAACTTTATGGGTGGCCTTCAGTTTTGGAACAGCTATGGCTATTCACACCGCACTTGTAAAACCAGCAGACTGTGAGACTAGGGAAATACCCTGCAATATTTTTCTACATTATCCACCTAAATCTGATGCCTTCACGCCTCTTCCTCCAGCTGTCAATCATTTATATCGTCCACAATTGTACTAGACATATTTATTGTGTTCACCAGTGGTTGACAATTTAAGTGTTTCCTATATGAACTTTGCTAAGTTGTCCTTTTGTGATACCCAGCACTGGCTCTGGGCAGAATATCTTCAGATCTGTGGAGCCTTGTGGAAAAGCAGAACCATGCAAAATATAATGTTACCACCTTCTCCAGTGGTTAGCCTGTAAAGCATACCATTATGGTACAGCACATAGTAATAAACAGTGAAGGGCTTACCACAACCCTGGTCCATATGTAGATTGTAAGCCTTCGCGGGCAGGGCCCTCTCTCCCTCTGTACCTGTTGTTAGTCAGAGATTGTCACTATTTTAAATGTTTGACTTATGTTATGTATGTAACCCCCTGAATGTACAGAGCCCTGGAATCAATGGCGCTATAAAATAAATAATAATAATAATATGTCCTACAAGGGCAAATGGTAAACACAGATTTATCACCGTACTCTGGATGTTTTGGCATGATAATGTATTTCATGGTTGCACATTTATTTCAATGGGCACCATGTAATACTGTACTACAGAGTGTATAGCCACCATCATCTTACCCCAGAGATAACAGCTAATCACAGCTGCTGGAGCTGTGGCAATTGACTGACTGACGACATTACTGCAGCTAGAGTCCTACAGACCGCAAAAGCAGCTACTAACACACAAGGTAGCAGCCACTACTAAGATAGTTTACAATTGTAGATGCTTCCAAAGGATGTCTCATCTGCCCTAAGGCTATGTCTACACTGCAGTGGACAAAAAACCACCTGAAAACGAATTAAGGGTGCATTCACACAGTGCATTTTTGGTATTTTTTTTTTGCAGAAATGCACAGCATCAATTGATGTGGATTTTTGCAAAAAACACACCAAAAATGCACCTGGGTGCTTTCACCTGCAGGTGCGTTTTTCGATGCGTCTTTTTGTGCAGAAATGTAAAGCATTAGTTGCTGTACCTTCCTGTGAAATGGACGGAACCTCAAAGGGACTCTACATCCTTGTGGGGTCTCCAAATTAGCTTAGGATGATAAAGGTGCACCGAGAGAGAAAATCACAACATGCCTCAATGCTGTGAATACACTTTCTGTCTTCATTCTCAAAACGGCAGGTTTTTATACTTTTAAAGGTTAGCAAGATAAGAAAGCATCACATGAGCAAAGCTGTTAGTCGTTATTGTTTACATCCTTGGCTGAGGCATACTCCCTATAACTCAGGAATGTCCGAACATGGATTTTAGACCTAGACAATTTTCATACATGTGGCCCTAAGTATTATCAGCTGGATCTGATCAGCGTGAAGAAATCCCCCTTCCCAAGGCAAAAAAGATGAACCCATTATAATTTCATGTATTGTATTGTCGGTCTAGTCTATATCTTGGCCTGTCCAGAGAACAATAGGGCGATCATTATGTAATATATATGAACATGACACTACATGCAGATAAGCATTTTTTGCAGCAACAGCAGTTAACTGAGATTATTCTGCTCTGCCATTAAGGAGTCTTATCTCTTTATTATCACAGCTAGAAAAGAGCAAGATTTGATATGCATCTTTTAATTGCATAGTACTGTCTCCCCAAAAAAATTATTTAAAAAAATTGTTTTCCAGAAATAATAATTTTATCAAAAATACCCTTTTCTGACAGAAGTGTCCCTTTAATGCTGTATTTTCTTTGCTACTTTTTCATGCAGAGTGACACCCCTGGTGACTCACTATGCAGGAAACTGGCCTCACTCAAGGGAATTTTGACTATGCCATTTCCTGGTGGCTGGAGTGTGGTTCGACATGGGAATGGCACTGCAAGATCATTCATTCCCAGGATTGATGGGAGACCCAAAGGCTGCACTGCCATAAAGTGATATACCATCACTGACAATTTTTCTTGAATTAAAAGCTATTACATGGTGATATACTATGGAGAAAACTGGAGCTTCCGCAGGCAGGTGCTACAGCTTCGTTGAATGAAAGAAAGTGGAAAGTAACCAGGAGAAGTAGTAGCAGTGGCCCTGCTTCCAAACTCTGTTGTCAATCCCACTCCCCATCATCAGCACAGGTAACGATGCACAAGCTGAACATCTGGTGCCTCTATCATCTCTTATACTTTGCTGTGCCTGAAACTAGTGATAGCTAATCCCTTTATCTCTTCTCCTAGGGATGAAAAACCAGCAATTATAAAATGTTTCTCCTCTCCCTGGTGCAGTAAATAAGTACACCACATCTGTTCTTCATCCGTTCTACAAGCAGGCATCCTTACGGCTGATGAGACAGTCTATTTGCAGTGGACTGTAGATGCATGCTTGACCTTCTCAGCGTTGACACCAAATAGATTGGCAATGGTGTAAGGGGGTGTTGTGTAGAGATGATTGTAAAGAAGAGGCTGTATGGATGTAGCCCAATACTGGATCATTGCAGCCTTCATCCCTTGCAATGTATACCTCCGACAAAAGGCTAAGAACTTACAATATGATCAGCCTCTAAAGCACTTTGGGGCACATTTATCAAGACAGTTGGCCAGAATTCTGGCACAATTTGAGCCAAAAATAACGTTGTACATGCTTTACACCACATTTACTATGTGTTTTAGACAGTTTTCAGACACTTCTGCACCTTGGCCTACAAAGTGGTCGTGGCCTCTTCAAAGGGGTGTGGCTTAAAATATGGGATGCAGTGCATATAGACTGTAAGTTGTGGAAGGATTAACCGTCTTCATTGCAGCCACCCCCTTGTGTTTCACAGTGAAATGAAAGTCAATGACATTAGAAGAAAACTGGAAAGGTTTTAATTTTAGAACAAATGGTACATGCCCATAACCTGTTATCCATGAACATAACACTGCAAGGCCCGTCTGAGGGAGACCTTGTAAACTACTGTGGCATTATAAGCAGAAGAAGCTGAAAGACCCTGGATCTGTCAGCTTATGTGGTATAATTCTTGCTGCATTCACATCGTGAACACTGTGATAAGATAACCATTTTTTGTCCCCCTCTTATAATTAGCATTTCCTTTCAACCCCTTACCAACAATGGTTGTACGGGTATATCCTATTGTCGGTTAGAAGATATGTAGCAGGCTTACTCAGTAACTCCGCTACATAGGTGGCGGGTGGCAGCTGATTATTACAGTTGACACCCGCCACTAACAGTAGAGATCAGAGCTAGTTCCAATCTCTGCTGTTTAACCCTTTAGAAGTTGCCATGATTCCTCCAACAGACACCCTGTGACAAGGTTGTTGAGTGCCAATCGATTATTATGGCAGCTGGAAGCCTAACGAAAGCTTCCATAGCTGCCATGCTAATGTTTCTATTGCATAATGCAGAATAATGCAGAATTGTGTACAAGCAATCATACCCCATAGTGGTCAAGTGCACAGGGAGACTAAATATAACAATAAAAAAAATGTTTAAAAAGTATTATAATAAAAGTTCAAAATACTTTTGCCATTTTAGAAATAAAAAAGTTACACATAATTGGTATTGCTGTATCCTTCAAAGTCCAATCTATTAAAATATAATATTATCCGGTACACCATAAAAGAAAACAATACCAAACACCAAGGTTGTGTTTTTTGGTCATTTTATGTCTCAAAAAATTGGAATAAAAACTGATCAAAAAGTCTCATATACACCAAAATGGTACCAATAAAAACTACACTTCAGCCCATAAAACATTAGGCCTCACTCTGCAGCGTAATTTTAATAAATAGAGAGTGTACAAAAACATCAAAATAACTACAGTTGAAACCAGAAGTTTCCATCCACTATATAAAAAGCCCCATCTGCATGTTTGTCTCACTATCTGGCATGAAATCAGAATGAACCTTACCTGTTTTAGGTCAATTAGGAACCAAAATTATTTATATTTGCCAAAAGCCAGAATAATGAGAGAGAATGTTTTAAGGCATTTTTATTACTTTCTGCAAAGTCAAAGATTTACATACATTTCGTTAGTATTTGGAAGCATTGTCATTAAACTATATGACTTATAGAACTGGTGTAACTGAGCCATGTTAGTAGGTCGCCTTGCTCGCACCTGCCTTTTCAGCTTTGCCCATAAATTTTCAATAGGATTGAGATGGCTTTGTGATGGCCACTCCAAAACATTGACTTGGTTATCCTTAAGCCACTTTGTAACCAGTTGCTTCGGGTCATTGTTCATTTGGAAGACCCATTTCCACCCAAGCTTTGACTTCCTGGCTGATGTCTTGAGATGTTGCTTCAGTATTGCCACATAATCTTCTCTCCTCATGATGCATCTATTTTGTGAAGTGCACCAGTCCCTTCTGCAGCAAAACAACCCCACAACATGATGCTGCCACCCCCATGTTTCACAGTTGGGATGGTGTTCTTAGGGTTCCAAGCTTCTCCTTTTTCCTCCAAAAGTAACGATGGCCAAACAGTTAAATTTTAGTTGTGTCAGACCATGGGACATAATCTCCAAAAAATTGGGAATCTCGCAAGAGAACAGAGAGTGACTTTTGATCACTATATTTACTATTTTGCCATAGGCAAACTTAAACTCTATCAGTTTTCAATCTATAAAACACTAAAACGTAGCTTTTATTATGTATAACTCTTAACCTCTATACACACTATTTAACCCCTTCACGACCTTGGGCGTAGCCATACGTCCAGGTCGTTTGGGGGTTAACGCATCTGGACGTATGGATACGTCCTGAGGATCGCGCAAACTCTAAAGCAGAGTTCGCTCGATCGACGCGGGGTGTCAGCTGTATATTACAGCTGACATCCCACAGCGTCAGCCCCGACCCCGGATCGCTCCGGGGGGGGGGGGGGGCCGGTTAACCTCTGAATTATCGCGACGATCGGGTCGCAATAAACTAATGGAGACGCAGGAGGAGATCGCTCCTCCTTCGTCTCTGTCGGCGGCAGCAGCGCACGGATCGGGCGATCCGTGCAGCTCCTGCCTTCCTACAGACAGCACGGAGGGCAGAGAATGCCTTCCGGGTTGTCTGTGACGTCACGATGCCCGGCCGTGCCCTGTGGGCATGTCCCGGCATCGTGACTGACAGTTGTCATAGGAACCAGTCATAGCAACAAGCTATGTACTGATTCCTATTGAATGAGAGATCTAAAGATCTCTCATTCAAATCCCCTGTGGGGAAATAACGTGAAAAAGTGACAAAAAGTAAAAAAAAGTGAAAAACAAGTAAAACACAAACACGAAAAATAAAATAAAAATATGTACACCGCCCTTTTCCAATTTACAAACGCCAATCGCCCAAAAAAGATAAAAAATAAATAAAGTACCCATATTTGGTATCGCCGTGTGCGTAACGACCTGCCCTATAAATCTGTTATGTTAATTAACCCGTACGGTGAACGCCGTAAAAAAACAAACAAAAAAACAATCACAGAATTAAGATTATTGTTCATCCCGCAGCACATAAAATGGAATAAAAAGCGATCAAAAACTCATAGAAATGCCAAAGTTGTACCATTAAATGTCATTTCATCCGCAAAAAAAGTCCTATACAGCTCTGTATACGGAAAAATAAAAAATGTATAGCTCTCAGAAGATAGCGATGCATAAATATTGTTTTACACACTAAAAACACTTTTCTTTTTTTTTAAAGTGCTTCAACATAAAAAAAAACTATATGAATAGGGTATCGCCATAATCGTAGCGACCCAAAAAGTAAATCTAACTTATCACGGATACTGCACAGTGAGCCCTGTTAAAAATAAAAATAAAAAACACTACTAGGATTGCAGTATTTTCTTCACCCTGGCCTCCAAAAAATGGATTTAAAAGCGATCAAAAAGCCTTGTCCCCCCAAAAATGATACAATACAAACGTCAACTCATCTCGCAAAAAACAAGTCCCTACACAGCTCCAAGCACAGAAAAATTTAAAAGTTATGGCTCTCAGACTATGGCGATGCAAAAACGTATTTTTCTGGTTGAATAAAAGTGTTTTTATTGTATAAAAGCAGTAAAACATAAAAAAATATACAAATTGGGTATCGGTGTAATCGTATTGACCTGCTGAGTAAAGCTACCATGTCATATATACCGTACAGTGACCGCTATAAAAAATAAAAATAAAAAAAAACTACAAAGATTGCTGTATTTTGTTCAAAACATCTCACAAAAACCTTAATAAAAAGGTAGCATCATATGCACCCTATAATGGTACCAATAAAAACTTCAACTCGTCCCGCAAAAAACAAGCCCATACAAAGCTCTGCACACAGCAAAATAAAAAAAGTTATGGCTGTCAGAATAGGACAACATAAAAACGCAATTTTTATAGACGTATTTCTACTGTGTAAAAGTAATAAAACAGAAAAAACTATATAAAATCTATATCATTGTAATTGTACCGACCCCCATAGTAAAGTTATCACATCATTTACACTGCACGGCGAATGCTGTAAAATTGAAACTCAAAAAACAATGACCGAACTGCGTTTTTCCCCCCATTTTCATTGCCCAATGCTAAAAAAAACTATGGAACACCTGTGTGCCTAAAATGCAGAATACATCCCTAGATGAGATCCCTGATGGGTGTTGAATCCAAAATGGGGTGACTTCTGGAAGGTTTCGCCTGTTCTGCTACTTTGGGGGCTTTGCAAATGCGACATGGCCCCACCAAAATCTGTGTTCCAAAAGCCAAATAGCGCTCCCTCCCTTATACGCCCTGCCATGCGCCCAAACAGCAGTTTACACCCACATGTAGGGTATTGCCGAACTTGGAAGAAATTGCTTAACAAAGTTTTAGGGTTCTTTTTTCCAGGATTCCTTGTATATATGAAACATTTTAAGCTAAAATTGCAGATTATTGGAAAAAATTTTTTTTAAATTTTCACAGCCTTATGCTAAAAAAATTTGTGAATCACCTGTGGGGTCTACAGTAGATTTCACTGTACAGTACACCACTGTCATATTATCTTCTCATAAAGCACTTCTCCTATATATCTAATATACATATTCTTTTAATAAAGCTGCAAGCCCTATTAAGTACATGTTTTATGTGCTGTATACTATTGTCTCAGACTATTTCCATAAACCACTTCTCTTTTATATGTAATATTCATATTCATTTTAATAAATGTAGGTCTTTGTTCCTGTGTGCATTTGCAAACATCAATCTGGCTTTTTTTATCTTTCTTTTGGAGTAATGGGTTTTCCTGGCAGGTGGCTTTTTCAGCCATTTGGTTTTTTTACTCTTTCACTGTGGGTTTTACACAATCTTACCCCTTTCCCCCACCCCCTTTACGGTCTTTTGGTTTTTTTCTTGGGTTGATATGCACTGTCGGACCAAAGTTCGTTCATCTCTGAAAACACGAACCCCTCTCATTTCTGGCGGTATGATGGCTGGACTTACCATCTTGTTTTTGCTTGATTAATTTTTGACAGATGAAAAAGGCACCTTGGTATCTGGAAAGGGGACCAAAAGGATGATCCCGATTGTGCAAGTCCACAATTCCTTTGATATCTTGGGTGATTTTTTAGACTTTCCCCCAAAGTTTACACGAAGCTGTTTTCTGGTGTACATAAAAAATAAATCCCGGTGTGTCTCTAATCTAGAGTTTCAAAAAACCCCTTGAGCTTCCAAAGACATGACATCATCTTATGGGCTCAGCAACAAAACCCTGCAGGTTTTAAAAAATTAAAAGTTGATTTTTATTACTCAAAAAAAGACCCAAAGATACATGCAACATTTCAACCTTAGCACAGGTTTTTGACAAAGTTATCCAGGCATACTCTCCTGACTAATATAACTACAGAGCTGTTGATACATACATTGGTTTTCCTAAAAGGATTGCCCAAGCAAACTCTTCCAAATGATCTGACATTAAATGTGGCGAGACCTAATAGCATGAAAGGCAGTCAGGTTGCCTATGCAACTGTTTTGTCCCCCGTATTGCCACAGGCCCTTTCATTAGAATAGGGACCCATCGGGGTACCCCTGGTCGTAGGTAGGTTTAATTTCCAACCAGATATCACTTACAAGTGTGTCTGTCGCACCCTTTAAACCCCATTGTGAACCAAAAAGGTCTACTATTATTAGTATTAAAGGGCATTTCCCTTACAGCAAGTGCTGCTGGGAAAGGGCCAGTTTCTGTAAAAAAGCAATTTTCACAATGCATCATTTAAAAAAATTTAAAATTTTTTATTATTTATTTTTAAAACGCCCTTTATTCCGGGCGCTGACATTCCAAAGGGGGGGTTACATACATAGTCAAACAAGTACAATGATAACAATGAAGACTTAAAAACTGGCACAAAGGGGGAGAGGGCCCTACAAGGGAGGAGGAAAGAGACAGAAGGTGGGGGACGCATATTTGTGGGTAGCACAGGGGCTGCGGGGTTATTTTTGGGTTATAGGCAATCCTGAAGAATGGGTTTTGGTTGCTTTTGAACCGGGTGAAGGGGGAGGAGGAGTTTGGGTTGGGGAGTGATTCCAAGTAGGGGGGAAGCCGAGAGAATTTGGGGGGGTTATGGAGGAGCTGAAAAGAAAAAGGCAGGAAAAAGGGTCCTGTGAGGAGCGGGTTTGCGTGAGGGGAGGTATCGGGGGACTAAGGCAGAGATTATGGAGGGGAGATTTTAGGGAGAGCCTTGAGGTCTTGTTAGTAACTTGAAATTAATTCCGAGCAATGGGTAGCCAAAAAAGGGTTTGGGCAGAATAAGGGGCAGAATTGTAGAAAGGAAGGGGTGAAAAAAGGGGGGCACAAGTTGAGGATGGATTAAGGGGAAAAGATGCTAGACGGGGGGGCCACAAGGAGGAGTTACATAGTCTAGGGGGGGGAGATGACAAGGGGCCGGGCCCACCATTTTTGTAAGTCGAGTTGAGGAATGGTGGGGTTCGGGAGATATTTTTAGGTGAGCGGGAGGGAGAAGTAAAAAGGGGTTGGGGTGTTGGTTTGAAGGGACAAAGAAGAGTCAAAAATTATCCCAAAGGGAGTGGACTTGCGGAACAGGTGAGAGTGTCGCCGTCGACTGGATAGAAATCAGGTGGAGGGGAAGAGTGAGATGGTGGAAAGATGAATTCAGTTTTCTCCACATTTGTTTTAGGAAACGGGGGGGAAGAAGAAGGGGGAAAAAAAATGGAAAATAAAGTCGGGATCCGGGGGAGAAGAGAGGTAAACATCTGTGCCGGAGATATAGAGTTGTTGCGTAGCATATAGATGGGAGGAAAGCGTGTGAAGCTATGAGCTGACCCAAGGCCAAGAGGTAAAGAGAGAAGAGTAGTGGGGCCCAGGACGACCCCCTTTTTGGGCGCCAACAGAGTGGCCGGGGGAGGGGGTGGGGCAAGAAAAGAGAGATGCAAAGTCCCCCTCGTAGATATGAGGAGACTAGGGAAGAGCCCAAATCCCTGATCGGGGAGGAGGGGTTTGTAGCAGGATGGAGTGGGCGACATTAAAAACAGAGGACGGGCTAGAAGGAGAAAGGGCAAAAAATGGTGTGAGGCTTTAGCAGTTGCTAGGTCATTGGTGACCTTGGTTAGGGTGGTTTCGGTAGAGTGATGTGGTCAGAAAACAAAATTGTAATGGGTCGAGGAGAGAGATGGAGGAGAGATGAGAACACAGTTGAAGATAGACGTGCTGCTCGAGGAGTTTGGAGGCAAAAGGGAGCAGTGATATTGGGTGATAGTTGGACAGAGAGGAGGGGTCAAGGGATGTTTTTTTATAAGGATGAGTGTGATAGTAGCATGTTTAAAAGAGGAAGGGAAGATGCTAGAGGTTAGCAATAGGTTGAACAGGTGGGTGAGGGCTGGGATGATAGCAGCACTAAGGTCAGGGATGAGGTGGGATGGCAGTGGGTCAAGATTACAGGTAGTGAGGTTGGATTTGGACAGTAGAGAGGAAAGGTTATCATGAGTAACAGTGGGGAAGCAAGTTAAGGGGGAAGAGCATTTTACAGATATAGGGGAGGGCGTTGGGGACTGGTGGCTGAAGCTTTCTCTGATGAGGTTGATTTTGTGTAGGAAGTGAATGGTAAAGTTATCTGCAGAAAGGAGAGATAGGGGAGGATGTTCTGGTAGATGGAGGAGAGAGTTGAAGGTGTTGAATAGTTGTCTGGGGTTGTGAGACAGGAAGGATATGAGAGTGGTGAAGTAATCCTGTTTGGCTGAGGCGAGTGCAGATTTAAATGTATGTAGTGATTATTTGTATGAGGCAAAGTTGTTGGTGGAGCGGGTGTTCTTCCAGCGGCGTCCAGCAATTCTGGAAGCTCGCCTCAGTTGTTTAGTGGAGTCTGTGTGCCAGGGTTGTCTGTTGAGTTTGCGGGTTTTGTTGTGGGTGAGAGGAGCGACAGAGTCAAGGCTGGTGGCGATTGTGTGGTTGTAGAAGGCGGTGGCTGCGTCTGGATCATAAAGTGAGTATATGGTAGAGAGGGGGGCAAGAGAGTCAGAGAGTGTGCGGGTTAAGATTTTGTAGGTTTTTGCGGGGGTGTACTAGGTGTGAGGCAATGTTCACACGGCTTATTGCCGACGTAATTGCGGGGACGGATTTCGCCCCCGCAATTACGCCGGCTGCCGGCGCCATAGACACTCATTATTCACGGCGCGTACACGCCGTAAATAATGTGCATGTCATTTTCTCCCCCCTCGGCGTATTCGCCGAGCGGGGAGAAGAGACGGAATCCATAGTTCTATGAGAACTGTGGATTACCGTAATGACTGGGACGGATTCCAGCCGTACTGCAGCGCAAATACGGCGCGCAGTGCAGCTGGAATCTGTCCCAGAATAAGCCGTATGAACGAGGCCTGAGACCAGAGGAGCAGGTGGAGTGGAGATGGAGGAGAAGGTAAGCAGAATGTGGTCAGATATGGGGTGGGAAGAGTTCGAGAAGTCAGATAGAGGGCAGAGGCGGGTGAAAATGAGGTCCAGTGTGAGTCCGTCTTTGTGAGTGGCTCTAGAGGTCCACTGTGAGAGGTCAAAGGAGGAGCAGAGTGAAAGGAGTTTGTTGTAAGCATAGTGGGGGGTGTCAATTGGAATGTTAAAATCTCCCATGATAATAGTAGGGATGTCAGTGGAGAGAATATGGACAAGCCAGGAGGCAAAATGGTCAAGGAAGGCAGTTGCAGGGCCTGGTGGTTGGTAGACAACAGCCACTTGGAGGTTGGAGTAGGCGTAGATGCAGACAGAGTGCACCTCGAAGGAGGAGAGTGTGAGGGAAGGCAGAGGTGGAGCGGGGATGAAGGAACAAGTGTCAGACAAAAGGAAGCTGACACCTCCGCCATGCTTGTTACCAGGGCGAAGGGTATGGGTAAGTTGGAGGCCGCCAAAGGAGAGTGCAGCAGGGGAGACTGTAGGGATGTAGGCCAAGTTTCAGTCAGACCAAGGAAGAGTAAATTTCTTGAGATGAACAAGTCATGTATGTAGGAGAGTTTATTACATACAGACCGTGCATTCCAGAGAGCTCCAGGGAGAGGGGGAGCAGGGGTCAAGGGGATGTGCTTCAGGTTAAAGGGGTTAACGGAATTTGTAGTGGTGACTCTGTTAGAAAAGGCAGAGACAATGGTGGGAATGTGCTGAGGAGGCCCTGGGTTAGGTGATATGTGGCAGGGTCTGTTTGGTGCGGAAGGCATTAACAGTGGGGAAGAGGTTGGTGGCAGCAGACAGGTGTGAGGCTTTATTAAGAAAATAGCATGAACAATAAATGCACTCAGTTTACATCGAACATAAACATAGGTCGAATTACAGAGCCCATAACTGTAGCGGTCAAGGTACGATATCAAAGCAATCAGCATAAGATATAATGATAACAGAGGAGTTATTGTAAAAGCAATACAAAAAAAAATGAGTCTCCTGAGTGTAAAATAGGCACAAAAATCAACAGGGAATGGGGTAAGAAAGAAAAAACAAACATTTTGTCGTCCATAAAAAGATAGTCCAAATGCAACAGGCAGTATCCGCAGGGGTGGCATCTCCAGAAAGGAGGGCCATGCTAAGGCAGATTGGTGGTGGGAGCTGTCCCGAAACAGCATCATCCCGGAGAGAGAGAGGCCACTCGCCTTCGCCACAGCCCAAGCGGTCACACATATGAAGCAAATTTCGGCGAGGCGGTAAACTCAATCCATGCACCCCACACTCTACCATATTTCTCTCTACCCTGTATGCTGTCTAGTCTCAATTCCTGCATACGCTGGAGAAAAAGAATCTCCTTGAACCAATTAGATAAAGAAGGGATTAGAGTCCCGGGATTAGAACTCTGGCTGCTATCAGCATAAAGACAATAATGTTTTCCTTCAGTTTAAATGTCAGCAGTGGGAGAATGGACAAAAGCAGGACTGCTGGATCATTCTGCAGTTGTATACCGTTACAATCTTTATAATGGAAATCACCTTCTCCCAGAAAGGAGAGACAACCGGGCAGCCCCACCAAATATGCACCATGCTTCCATCGGCTCGACCACATCTCCAGCAGCTGGGGGACACAGTGGGAAAAAGCCTATGCAACAGAATAGGGAGACCCTATATACCATCGGGAAATGATTTTGAAATTTAATTCTTGAAGACAGCAAGAAACTAGAGACTTGAATGCTAATGTATATGATTTCCCTCAGTCCTCGTCCGAGAGGTCTCTGGATTTCCCGTTCCCAGCCCAGTTGAGAGGGAGGTGAGCTGGCGAGCCCCTGCACAATAAGGCGGCATAATTGCGATATGAGATGGGTCGGGATAATGTTATGAGTGCAAAGGATCTCGAAAGGGGTCAAGGCTCGATGCAAATCTAGCTTCACACTATTAGTTGTGTAGAAGTAACGAATTTGCATCATCTGCAGCCATCCAAACGACGCTGTCCCTACCACCGCGGCCACTTCTTCTCAGGATTTCAAAGATGATGACTGAGAAGGTCTCGAAATATGAGAGGGTCTGAACACTTACGAAGGCCAAACGCGGCAAGCGCAGGGTTACCACAGACCAGAGTCAAGGGACCATTAGATCTAAAAAAGACCCGAATGTCCACCATACACCCTCCAGATAAGGAGCGTAGTATGAGAAACCCAGGAAAAAAGAACTAACCTGGACTTAGGCAGGATATCAACAGCAGTCCATGGGAGCGCCGTTAGGGGAACCTCACACAGCGAAGCTTCCAGAGAGACACAAAGTTTTGAGTGACTGTGGTGAAACCAATCCACTATCCTAACCATAAAAACTGACAAGTAGTAAGCACTTACATCTAGTAAGGATAGGCCCCCCTCCTCCCTCGGTCTAATGAGCGTGTTCTTGGCTATTCTGGGCTTTTTATTGGCCCAAACAAAAGAGCTAATATTCTTCTTGAGTGTTCTAAAAAAGGATCTCGAGAAATTGGGATCGCCTGGAACAAGTACAGAAGATGGGGGAGGATGTTCATCTTTACTGTATTAAGGCTATTGGATATTTTGAACACCCTTGAAAACCCTTGTGCAAGTATGTTAGCACAGCTGAAAACAGTTTTGCTGACCTTCATTTGAGCTAGTTGAGAATCTGGAGTATTTCATTTGTTGGTTCGATTAAACTCGCAAAATGGCCAGAAAAAGAGAACTTTCATGTGAAACTTGACAGTCTATTCTTGTGCTGAGAGATGAAAGCTATTCCATGTGAGAAATTGCCAAGAAACTGAAGATTTCCTACAATGGTGTGTACTACTCCCTACAGAGGGGAGCACAAACGGCTCTAACCAGAGTAGAAAAAGAAGTGGGAGGCCCCGCTGCACAACTGAGCAACAAGACAAGTACATTAGAGTCTCTAGTTTGAGAAATTGACGCCTCACAGATCCTCAATTGGCAGCTTCATTAAATAGTACCCGCAAAACGCCAGTGTCAATGTCTACAGTGAAGAGGCGACTCCGGGATGCTGGCCTTCAGGGCAGCGTGGCAAAGAAAAAGCCATATCTGAGACTGGCTAATAAAAGGAAAAGATTAATATGGGCTAAAGAACACAGACATTGGACAGAGGAAGATTGGAAAAAAGTGTTGTGCACAGAAGAATCGAAGTTTGAGGTGTTTGGATCACACAGAAGAACATTTGTGAGATGCAGAACAACTGAAAAGATGCTGGAAGAGTGCCTGACGCCATCTGTCAAGCATGGTGGAGGTCATGTGATGCTCTGGGGTTGCTTTGGTGCTGGTAAAGTGGGAGATTTGTACAAGGTAAAAGGGATTTTGAATACGGAAGGCTATCACTCCATTTTCCAACACCATGCCATACCCTGTGGACAGCGCTTGACTGGAGCCAATTTCATCCTGCAACAGGACAATGACCCAAAGCCACCTCCAAATTATGCAAGAACTATTTAGGGAAGAAACGGCAGCTGGTATTCTATCTGTAATGAAGTGGCCAGCGCAGTCACCAGATCTCAACCCCATTGAGCAGTTGTGGGAGCAGCTTGACCGTATGGTATGCAAAAAGTGCCCATCAACCCAATCCAACTTGTGGGAGGGGCTTCTGGGAGCTTGGGGTGAAATTTCTCCAGATCACCTCAGCAAATTAACAGCTAGAATGCCAAAGGTCTGCAATGCTGGAATTGCTGCAAAGGGAGAATTATTTGATGAAAGCAAAGTTTGAAGAAGTAAATTATTATTTCAAATAAAAATCATTATTTCTAACCTTGTCAATGTCTGGACGAGATTTCTATTCATTTTGCAATTCATTTCATAAATAAAAGTATGAGTTTTCAGGGAAAACTGTAGTGTACTTTCAACAATACAGCCCAAAAGACACCATGTGAACTTACTGTGATGCTACCCATGGGTGGGAAAGCCACAGGTAACGTCACAGTCTTTGATAACGCTGTATTACCCGCCACCACTGAAAGCACACAACGGTGGTCAGTAACCAAGGAAACAAGAGAGCAAGTTAAAGGTTCAAAAAGGCCTGTATTGGGCAAAGTAGACATATTTTTTAATACCATGCATTTTGAAAATTGTTTATTTTACAGTAATTGGTCCTTCTAGCAGGACTTGCTGTGTTGGGAAGACCCCTTCAATTGCTATTATACTAGCTGGACTACTAATCTGCTTATTTGGACCACAACTTTCTATTTGGACTACTTCATTGCTATCCATTATACTTGCCGGACTACTTTGTATCTGTATTGAGAACTACATACAAAGTTATCATGTCTTATTTTTAGCCCCGGACTCCCAGGCATCACCCACAGCTCCTGCACAATGCACATCACTCCTCCAGCAGAAGAACAATTTATCTGAACGCGTTTTGTTCACTTTCTGCCCTTACTGTTTTTAATAAAGCTCGACTGTGCTCAGCGCGTCGCACGGGGATGACGTCATTACCGCGCCCCGTGTAACCTCCTGTGCAGCCGCGCTTGTAGGACGGTAAGGGCATGCCCGTACTTTCCATGGATGCTGCCTCCCGTTCCCGCTTGTGTTAGGACACGGTTCTGTAGTGAGTGTGGGAGCAGTACGGCCGCTGAGCAGTCAGTACGTGCGGCTGGTAAGAACTCCATCCATTCCAGCAGCTGCTGCTTCTTAAAGGGGCAGCGCACTGCAAGTCTTGGTGTTTTCCTGGGACATATGGTTCTTGTTGTCACGTGTGTTTTGTCACATGGTTGCAGCTTGTGCTGTTCTGGTGTCACATCTGATACTTTATGGAGAACGTCGGTACAATCCTGTTTCTTTAGATGGAAGCCATTGCTGGATGGGCTCCAGGTCAGGGCTGGAAATCAACCCCCCCTGCACTGGAAGGGATTACATGATAGGGAAGGGCAGTGAGCACTGGAAGGGATTACATGATAGGGAAGGGCACTAAACACTGTAGCACAATAGGCTGAACTGATCTGTGCTATGTAACGGTCAATGCAGTGCAGCTGCTGGCAGTGTCCCCTGATCTCGGATGTGAGGCCAAACGGTGTGTTCTGTAGCTGCTGTTGCATTGACCTCACCGCTCAGGAAGTGCATGGCAGGTGACTACTGAAGCCATTGATTGGCCTCACGCCTGTAACCAGACAGGAGGTTAACAGGGGACACTGCCAACAGCTGCAGAGCTGGAACAGAAGTGAGGTAAGAGAAGGAGGGATTCCTTTTGTCTCATTAGTCTATTTTAATTTTTTTTAAGTAGAAAATCCATTTTTTGTTTTTTAAATGTATTTTTATTAAAAATTTGATTGTAATGATTGTTTTGTGGTACAATGGTAAATAGGTATTACATAGGAATACATGCTACTTATCGCACAAAGACCTGGGTCTAATAATTCCAAAATCAAGTATCAGAAAATCCCTTTTAAAAGATATTTCGAGTTATTTGAAAATTTGCCTTCCACTCGGAATTATTTAAAGAAAAACCCAAAGGGATAACCCAGCAGTTATAGCCCCCAGCACCGTCGCTGTGGTCCTCTGCATTAGACTTTACCTTGACTGCAGCGACGATGTGCCCGTATACCCATGTGACCACTGCAGCCAATCAGGGTGTGAAGTTTCAGCTACTGGAGTCAGTGACTAGCAGCACAGGTGGTGGAGGTATGCAGGCGCCTCATCACTGCAGCCAAGTAGTGGCCACACTGGAGGCAGCCAGGGATTGAACCGGTGATTATAGCCCCTTTTTCTTTTATGTATCAGAATTATGGACGTGTTTTTTAATAAACCCCTTTATAGAGAACCTGTCGGCCACTGTATGTTATCTGAATGAAGGGCAGCATTAAATAGCTACAGGTTACCTGCTACCAACGCTGCAGCATTTCAGGATGAACCACCCAGTGAAGTTGGGCCGGGTATGGGGAGAAGCCACCGTGGCTGAGAGTCCATTGGAGATTAGTCCATTGTGCTGCTTCTTCCTGCCCCCTCTGCTAAGCTAACAACTCTCTCCTTATAGGCAAATATGAGAGAGGGCTATCAGCTTAGCTGATGGGGCAGAGAGAGGCCGTACAATGGACTCTCCCTCCAGGCCTCAGCCGCTTCCCATACCAGACGTTTTACCCTGGAACATCTCAGTGTTTTAGGGTTTGTTCACATGGCGTATTGGGGAGCGTGCTGTGTGCAACGCAATACGCCGTGTGTTTTAGAAGTATGCACTGTCCAGCTGGCACCATTCACCTCTATCATCAGTTGCGCGTTAGCACCACGAAGAAGGGAAATGTCACCTCTCTCCCTGGGCGTACAATACGATGGTATTGTATGCCGTGGAAGACGAGGTGTAATTCCTAGCTCTCTATGCGAGCCATAATGGCCGTAATTGCGGCGCGTATTTCGGCAGGATTAAAGAGCAAGTATGCGGCGAAATGCGCAATGCAATTACGCCCTGTGAACATACCCTCAGAGTAAAAAACACATGGTTGGAATCGGGTAACCTGTGGCTATTTCAAACTGCCCGTCGTTTGGGCAGAATAAAAGAGCAGCTAGTTGCCTTTAAAGGCGTTGTCTCACCATGCTGTTTCATGGAACCAAAATCAGCCCTCATTCATGCATCCTGTTTCTTCCTGGTCAGACTGTGGGTGATTAACATACCAGCTATGTATTCAAAGCTCCGCTAATTACACTGTCATGAGAGCAAGGGATGTTTATCTAAAGTCCAAAGAGTTCCAGAACTAAAGTAAACAAAAGTAATTAGTCTCCTTTGTTAGATCAGATTATATTCAAACTCTCAAGCTGCTGACAGTTCTGTGTGCTGACCTGTGTGATGACGTCATCCCTGCTATCATATAAGACAGACACAGCAGGGCAGTGAAGTTCAGTAACTTAGAGAAACCTGATTGCACTCAGAACTGATAAAATCACTTTTATCTCTTCAACAACGAAAAACAAAGCAATCTATTTGGAAAAGGCTTCATTTACTGTTCCCTACATGGTGAAAGATAATGTAGCGAGACACCTCTTTAGCTGAGAGCACTGTATCCTCCCTTTCATAGGGTTCCTGCAGTGGACGTTACACTTTCATGTAGTAACGCCTTCAGAAAGCTGCTAATCATGAGCCCCAGCACTACCGGCTCCTATGGCCTGGAAAGTGTTACTTTTCCTTATGCTGCAGGGAGTATTAGGCTATGTTCACACAGCAGTAATTGCGGGACGTATTTCGCCCCGCAGTTACTCTGTGTATACGGGGGTGGGGGGACCGGCAGCCCGCCGGCCCCATAGACATGCATTATTCTTGGTGCGTATACGCCATGAATAATTGACATGTCACTTCTCTCCCCGCTCGCCGTATTGTACGAGTTGGGAGAGGAGACATAATCCATAGTTCTCTTTGAGAACTGTGGATTACCGTAAGGACTGGGACATATCTCGCCCCGTATTTCACGCACTACGGCGTGAAATACGGGGTGAGATACGTCCCATTTTAAGCTGTGTGAACATAGCCTTAGACACCTACTGAAATCAGTGGGTGACGCGTGTACACTATTCTCTTACAGTTGTTGTCCATAGCGGCAGTGCCGAGACTTGTCCCTGTAATTCTTACACAACTTCTTTACTTGCAGCAAATGCGTCTGGATTCGGTGGAGATCTAGGAGGGGTACACTGAGCGGCACATGGGGAGATCATGGCTTTAGCACTTAAAATGAACAGAGGACTCATCTTATGCAAGAACTTTCAATGGACTAAAGCACAAGGTCCTGCCTTTCACCAGCCGGTGTTATTCCACGGTAGTTACAGAAGACCTGGGGCTCCTCCAGATAGAAAACCTTTTTGGAAGAAAATCGATTTTAGTATCGTAAATGGATATAAGAGTCTTAAGAAACACTTGGGTCTAATGATGAAGGAAGCAGCAGATCACCTCCGAGGGCCGGGTGGTAAATCATTGAGGGAGGACCTCTTGGAACAGACCAGTGTGGTGTGGGAGTTCAGAAGCCCGGGTGACTTTGAGAATTGGCTGGTGTCATCCGACATTGAGATTGGGGGTAAAAGCCAGGCCTTCCTTAAAATGGGGGAAAACAACCAGACGGCTCTGTTTCATGGCGTGCTTAATAACGAAGTGCCTCGGGATGGGGAGACCAGATTCAGCGGATACTGTGCCTTGCGATCAAAGGCTCCAAGGGTATGTATAGTACAGGAGGATGACTGTATTGTCTCACCAGGACCATCCTCCCTCAGATGAAAGCTGTGGCAAACAGTAGCCAGCAGCTATACATTGGTGCCTGGGCCGACCTCTTCTGTCAAGTGAAAAATTCTATTCATCTATCTCTTTAATACACATGGAAGCTGTAGACCACCAGTATGATTAAAGTTATGTCTATGATAGGGGAGGTCATCAAGCCTCCCCTTATTTAGTTGGTGGTAGTTCTGTAGATCCTAAAGGGGTGTTCACACCCCACTCTAACAAGGCTAAGTGGAAAGCGGTGCATCCCTCTGTGGCTGACGTACTGTAATTCACACCTGCAGGTGGTATAAATTATAGTACAAATCTTCACCATTTTATGGCAGACATAGGGCAACACGTATGAAAGGGTTTTTCACCCTTTTTCTGCCGTACAAAGCACCTAACTGAGCCGGCTACGATGTGTAATGTTCCCAACGTATGCGTTATGCGCATTGTTCATAAGAATCGACACTTTCAAATGCACCTAACATGAGGGGGCGTTCTGGGGGTGTTATGGAGGTGTGTCGCATCACACTCGTAATATTAGACACACAGATGAATGTGGGTCGGCAAAACTAGGCGCATTACTGCTCGGACAGGCAGACCTATCTCAATGTGGTCTGTCTGAGGAGTTGAAGTGGAGCTAGATTTGCTGTTAGGGCAAAAATGTCCAACATTTCTCAACTTACACCAGTACAATAATAAAAAGTAATTTATCATAATTATCAAACTGTACAAAATGTAATGATTTAACTTTAATGAAAAATGTGATCATATAAAATTAATAAAAGCCAAGGGCACTCTAAATTAAATAATATGTCCCCAAAATATAGCAATATCTCCTATAAAATGTATTTAAAATTAATAGAATCTTAAACTAATTTTACATTAAATAACCCATTGATGTTGTTCGGATTTTAATATTTTACATTTTTACTACATTACATTTGACATTTATTTGTGCTGCTCTCATCCTTTATTCTACATACAGCAATAGCCAGCACAGCACAGGTATTGCTGGGACCTGTGGTCCTATAAGCAGGATCACTACCATAGTTTCTATTCACTGACATTCTAAGGACTTTTCTCTTATTTCCAGCCTGTCTATAACCTTAATACATGTTAGGCGCATTCCGTAATGCGCCTAACACATAGGCGAGGCGCGTCGAACTTTAGACTCCATTTATGAACACACAAAAAACACTTTCATACATCATGCTGAAAATGAGACTCGACAATTTACTTCAACGCGGCTTCCTTCATACATGTCGCCCATAGAGTTCACTTTTGGCCATACTGCTGAAATACGTGCTGGATGCATTATTAGCCATATGCAGACATCAAGATTACACATAAAGCATACTGTTCTGTATACACAGCTCAGAAAATGAAGCAGAAGTGCATCCCATTTGTCAGAATATATTGAAGGGGGTTGAGATACCGATTCATCCACAGACCAAAGGTTTCACAGCCTTCAGTAAAGCACTTCAGTTCCTCTGGCACAGACTAGTGATTTGCGTTTCTCAGTGGGGCAAATAAGTATTTGATACAATGGTGATTTTTATCGTAGGTACAATTCAGCTGTGAGAGACAGAACCTAAAAAAATCCAGAAAAACACATTGTATGATTTATTTATTTTTTAAATAACTCATTTGCATTTTATTGCATGAAATAAGTATTTGATACAGAAACCTTTGTTTGCAATTAGAGATCAGACGTTTCCTGTAGTTCTTGACCAAGTTTGCACACACTGCAGCAGGCATTTTGACCCACTCCTCCATACAGATCTTCTCCAGATCTTTCAGGTTTTGGGACTGGCGCTGGACTACATTGAGGTTTAGCTCTCTCTAAAGATTTTCAATTGGGTTCAGGTATGGAGACTGTCTAGGCCACTCCAGAACCTTGAAATGCTTCTAACGGAGCCACTCCTTAGTTGTCCTGACTGTGTGGTTTTTGGTCATTGTCCTGGAAGACCCATCCACGACCCATCTTATTGAGAGAAGGAGGTTGTTGGCCACAATATCACGATACATGGCCCCATCCATCCCTCCTTTAATACGGTGCAGTCATTCTGTCCACTTCACAGAAAAACACCCCTAAAGTATTATGTTTCCACCCCCCTGTTTCACGGTTGGGATGGTGTTCTTGGGGTTGTACTCATCCTTCTTCCTCCCAACACTGAGTGGAGTTGATATCGGTAAGATCTATTTTGGTCTCATCTGACCACATAACCTTCTTCTGCCTCCTGTGGATCATCCAGATGGTCATTGGCAAACTTCAAATGGGTCTAGACATGTGCTGGTGTGAGTAGGGGGTCCTTTCAGGATTTTAATCCATGACAGTGTAGTGTATTACTAACTGTAGTCTTTGTGACTGCTGTCCCAGCTCTACTCAGGTTATTGACCAGGTCCTCCAGTGTAGTTATGGGCTGATTCCTGACCTTTCTCAGAATCATCCTTACTCCACGACACGAGATCTTGCATGGAGCCCCAGACCGAGGAAGATTGACAGTCATCTTGTGTTTCTTCCATTTTCTAATACTTGCGCCAACAGTTGTTGCCTTCTCACCAAACTGCTGCCTATTGTCCTGTAGCCCATCCCAGCTTTGTGCAGGTCTACAGTTTTGTCGTTGGTGTCCTTAGACAGCTCTCTGGTCTTGGCCATGGTGGAGAGGTTGGCGTGCGATTGAATGTGTGGACAGGTGTCTTTTATACAGGTAACAAGATCAAACTGGTGCAATTAATACAGGTAACGAGTACAGAGTAGGAGGACTTCTGAAACAAAAAGTAACAGGTCTGTGAGAGCCAGGACTCTTGCTGGTTGATAGGTGATCACATATGTATTTCATGCAATAAAAAGCAAATTATTTATAAATCCTATAATGTGATTTTCTGTATTTTTTTCTAGATTCTGTATCTCACAGTTGAAGTGAACCTACAATAAAAATGACAGACCTCTCCATTCTTTGTAGGTGGGAAAACGTGCAAAATTAACAGTGTATCAAATACAGATTTCCCCCACTATATGGTTATGGTACTTGCCAGGAAAGCACCTAATGGGTATGGTAATCATATCCATAGACCTCTATTATTTGATGTAGGACAAAGTGGGATATTTTTGCCTGCTTTGGGGTGGTATCTGACAGGGGTTACAGGATGGAATAGTGCAGAAGAGCTGTACTATTACTTTAAGCTGGATGCATTTAAATGGGTGGTACCATGAAGGACATTGAACAGGTGATAAATGACAGATTGCTGGGAGTCGCACTGTTGGTCCCCCACCGTTTGCTAAAATGGGGACCCCCAAAGCCCGTTCTTCCTTGTTACTCTTGAGCAGAAAGAAAGGGTTTTAATGGAGAAGTGGTCGGCCTGGCGCATGGGAGCGACGAAGATTGCCAAGTGCAGTGAGGAAGGACATGCTGTTGGGGGGCTGTTTTAGTGATTGAGATGTGGGTTCAGTGATCCCTAGTGATCAGACACTTCTCCTGTGGCTATTTGATAAAAGGCTTACATTGCACAACTCCTTTAAAAAAATAAAAACATATGAAAAAAAGGCCTCGGTGCCATTTGTCATTGGTACGTATCGGCAGAATGCCTACATACATTACTCCTCAGGACACTGCATGGCCCACTGTGAACATAGACCAATTCAGAAGCACCTAGTGATTGCGCTAGTGTCTCTTCATTTTGGATTATGGGTGTTGACGGTTACCTCCAATTTCACTAACTTAAAAAAAAGTTGGAAAAGTAAATAGTGCTATAAACATATCATGAAGGTGTCGTGCAGCTTTTCTGGCCTTTGTGCTGTCTACATGTTTTCTGCTTTTTATACTTAATCAAATACCTTTATTTATTACAGGGCGCCTTTAATCGGAAGCTGTCTTACGATTGGTCCAAGTTTAATACATTGCATTTGAGGGTTCGAGGAGATGGGCGACCTTGGATGGTGAACATCCAGTCGGAAATGTACTTCTCTACACAGTGGGATGACTTGTACAATTACTTTCTGTACACTCGTGGCGGTCCGTACTGGCAGGATGTGAAGGTAATGATTCGAGTAACTGGACTCGGTGTAAAACGTCATCCATGTCACTTCTGTTGATTGCTATAGGAAACAGTCAACAGGGTTGTGGGGAACCCACTAACCGCATAAGAATATCTGGAGACTGCATGGAGAGCAGGTTCTGAGTCGAATGTTATACAAACCAGTAACTTTAGTGGAATTTTAATAGCCTTTATGTTCAATTTTTGCGGCTTTTCACTTGCATTTGTCATCTGCAGCAGCAGGTCTGTCATTTGCCCTGTTCACGTCGTTCTTTGGATATTAGCGAATGCTGCTGTGCATGGCCAGTGTGAATTAGTATTCCTAACTAATATCTTTATGAATCCATTTTTTTTTTTTTTACTGTATAGGAAAGTGTAGTCTGCCACGTTATATACTTTATAAGAATAGGAGGTAATAGACACCATATGCTACTGTAGACCTGTACAGTGGCGCACACCAGAGGTGACGTTTACCGCCGACAGAAGAACATGTGGACACTGCTTGCATGCAAGCAGTGACTGCTGAGGATAGTCATTAGCTCTGCAGTAACATCTTGTCGCTCACATGACTCGGTGACCAGTGGGGAATACCAGCGAACTAATTAAGTCATTTTTTAACCCCTTATCGCTGCAGCCAATTTTGGCCTTTGTGTGACAGCCCTATTTTTGTAATGTGATGTCATTTTACGCGAGAATAACTTTTTCACACTTCCCTATCTATGTGATTCAGAGACTGTTTTCTAGTGACACATTGTGGTTTACGTTAGTAAGAAAGTTTGGTCCAAACAATCAAAATATTGTGAAAAAATTGCAGTTTTCAAACTTAACATTTCTGCTTGTGAGAGTTATTCCACTCAAAATAGTTAATAACTAGCATCTACCATATGTCCACTGTAGGTTGGCTTAGAAATTTTGTAGTTATTTTTCACATTTTCAAGAAAATTTGCAATATATTTTTTTTTAGAGACCAGTCCAGTTCTGATGTGGCTTTGAGGGGCCTACTAATATGCTCCCCATGAACGACTTCATCTAAACCCGATAAAGTATTTACAACAGTGTTAAGGAAGTTTGTTAACCCTTTAGGTATTTCACAGAAATTAAAGCAAAGTTGAGGAAATTTTTTTTGCAGATTTTGAATTTTTATCCATTATTCACAAGAACACGGTAGGTGTGACTAGGGAAATTAAACTTAATATTGATTCCCCAGATTCTGCCGTTTTCAGAGATATCCCATATGTGGCCCTCGTGCGCTATTTGGCTCAACTACAAGCCTCAGACTAGGAGGAGCACCTACCGGACTTTGGGGTCTCATTTTCATTAGGACTTTATTTAGGCGCCATTCCAGGTCTGCGGACACCCTACGGTACTAAAATCTCATAAACAACCCTAAAAAGACCTCCTATTGGAAACTACACCCTTTAAGTAATATATCCAAGGGTGTAGCAAGTATATTAACCCACAGGTGTTTCACAAATTTTTTTAGTGTTAGGCTGTGAAAATGGGAAAAAAAAAAATTTTTCTAAGGCCCCGTTCACATGGCGGTTTTGGCCGTGGGTTTCGCGGCCAAAACCTCGTCGAACCTCGCCGCAAACTCGCGTCTCCTGACGTGGGTTTGCGGGGCTGGGGCGTGGTCTCGCCGCGAGGGGGGGCGTGGCTTGGGGCGCAGCTTGCGCCAAGGGTTTGCCCCCATGCAAATTAATAGTAGGGGGCAAACCGCGGCGCGAGCCGCGCACCACACGCGCCGCCACCCGTGGCAGCACCACGCGGCCGCCGCGCAGAGCACTCCCTGTCAAGAATTGACAGGAGAGTTCTCCACACCCCCGGCGTGTGAATATTATCGCGGTTTCCCATAGGAAACCATGTTAATAAACTAAGCGCGATTTGGCCGCGAAAACCGCGTCGGAACCCACGGCCATAACCGCGGCCAAATCCGTCGTGTGGACAGGGCCTAACAATCTGCAATTCGACCATGAAAATGGGGGGGGGTTGGAAACACATTTCCACCATTGTCTTTTGAGCTTCATTTGTACAGCGTTCACCCACTGTACGGGATAAATGACAGGATATCACCAATGCGGCATAACAATTACAGAAAATAAACTTTTTTTTTTTTTTATGACTTTTAACACAATAAAACAAGTTTTATAAAAAAATAGCAATTTTTATGTCTCATAGTCGGAGAGCCATACTTATTTATTCTTCTGTATATGGAGCTGATTAAGGGTTGTTTTTTTCAGGATGATTGATGTTTTTATTGGGAAACCATTATGGGGGGGATATGACGTTTTTATTTACTTTTTTAAATAAGGTTTTTGTGAAGCGTTTTTTAACAAAATACGCAATCCTGGGAGTGTGTTTTAAATTTTTTACGCAGTCACCCTCGGTATAAAAAGACATCCTTGTTTTACTCAGCAGGTTGATACGATTATAGCGATACCCAATTTTTTTTTTTTTTGTGTTTTTCTGCTTTTACACAATAAAATACTTTTTTATTCAAAAAGGAAAAAAAAATTTTTGCATCCCCATAGTCTGAGAGCAAAACTTTTTTTTTTCTGAGACACTGTGTAACACTAGTGTTTTTGCGGGATGATTGACATTTTTTTTGGGTATCTTTTTTTGGGGAACGAGGCTTTTTGATTTTAAATCCGTTTTTTTGGAAGGGAGGGTGAAGAAAATACTACAATCCTCGTAGTAGGTCGAGACAATTATGGCGATACCCAATTTATCTAATGTTTTTTTTTATGTTGAAGCACCTAAAGTGTTATTGTGTAAAACAATATTTATGCATCACTGTCTGCTAGCCATAACTTTTTATTTTACCAGATACAGAGCTGTATAAGGGTTTTTTTTTTTTAAGGTATAAAAGGACATTTTAATTGGCACCACTTTGGCATTTGAGATTTTTTGATTGCTTCCATTTTATGTGCTGCGGGATGAACAAGTCACAATTCTGTGACTTTTTTTTTTTTTTTTTTTAAACGCCGTTCACCATGCAGGTTATTTTAACATACAATTAAGATAGGCGTTCCACAGCAGCGCAAAAATATAAATTATTTAGTTTTTATTTTGACTTTTTTGGGTAATTTGCTTTTGTAAAGCGGAAGGGGGCGGTGAGTTTTTATTTTATTTTTCATGCTTTTATTTTTTTTTAAAACCCCCCACCCTCCATCATTTTTCCCCGCCACGGGGGGTTTTTAAAACCGTGACCCTCAGTCACTGGTAAAAAGACATACAGAGCAGAACTTTAGTATGGTGTTATGACAACTGTCACAATGCCCCCAGCAACCCCACAATAAAAGCAGGGTACAGTACATCGGACACCTGGGCGAAACAATAGCAGGCAAAAGGGGAGCTCCTCCCTCAGTCTGTGCCTTAGCTCTGGTGATCATGATAGATCGAGACAGCTGTTAATCACCCGAGGTCAGAGCTTACTCCGGCCACGGTTCATGCCGCATGAAGCCAGTGCCGATATATGGTTGGTTCCATGTCATGATCATGCGGGTCCGCTTATGAGCCCGCACGATGTGCAGGACGTCCATTTGTGGGAACGCCGCCCGTTTAGGAAGTCCCCGGTACTTTCCTAATTTGGGGAAAGGGTTAAAAAAAAGGGGGGTATCTAAATCTCAGAAAACCTAATTGTTCTTGACAGACCAACAAGCATTCGTGGATCCCAGAACACCTTTCAAAGGGGTGTTCCCTCCTTTATTACTTTTATCATATAGATATGTCCACTAGGTGCAGGTCCCACTTATCGCAGGAATAAGTCCTTGAAGGGACCGGCTCACCATGGGAATTTGATCATGCTTGTGCATAAATCCTATCTGTTTTTCGGTAGTTACCATACAACGAGGGGTGTGTTCCATTATACTGGGAACTCCCATAGAACAGAATAAAGAGTCGTGCATAACTTAACCGAGGTCGGGGGCCAAATTTAAACGTGCCAAATTTTCTAAGTGGCAATTTAGAAGTGGCAACCCAAAATTATCCCGAATGAGCCAAAATAGGCAAAGGGAAAGGGGAACTCTCCCTTTTGAAATAGCTGCACTTTTTTTTCATACCCTTAATTACCATGTTTGCTATTACTATCTACCGGGCAGCCATCTCCTCCAATTTTACCACCCATCTTGCCCCAGACAAGTTTAATCCAATAACTCCCCTCCTTCCCTCCCTAGTACTCACCCCACACGCATTTTCCCCTTAAAACCACCCCAAACCCCAGCCACATATTCCTGCCAAACCCGCTCTTTTATTCTCACTGCCCCCTTGCTGTCTTTTTTTCATTCTCCTCTTTTTCCCGCTGCGGGGACATCTCTCCAACCCCCGGGCCACCTTCCCTTTCGCCACCCCCACCTCCCTCCTCACCGCCCTTTAGAAACCCCCCCAACCTGCTTGCCATTCGCTGTGGCCTTTTTCGCCCCTTTTAAGTGTCTCCCCCAGGAAGGTACCCCCGTCTTGCAAAAACTCACGCTTTTCTGACCTTTTTTTTCTCCAAAACTCCCTAAAAACCGGGCTGGCCCCCTCACAGAAACATGGCCCCCACAAAACCCCCCCCCCCTGAAAAAAACCCCCCTCCCCCCCGCTTCCCCCCCCCCCCGCTCCACCTAATGGGGGGGCTCACTTCCCCCCACACCCCCAGACCTGAAACACCGGGGTGGGGGAGTTGCATTTTCCTCTCCACACTGCCTTACCAGGTCCTTCCCCCTTTTGCACCCTCCCTCACTTTCCCTCCTTTGAGGTCCACACCCTCAACTCTTTTTACCATTTTCCATCGAGTCGCAGTTGTCTACAGACCCCCCCCCCGTCTCCCCGCCAGTTTCGGGATCATTTTGCCCCGGGCTCCCACACTTCCTTTTTCTTCTGAAATGCCCACTCTCATCAGGGGTGATTTCAACACCCCCAAAAATTTGCCCCATGTCTCCTTCTGCCTCACTTTCTTTCATTAACCTCCTCTCAGGCCTCTTCGTTTACTGACCCCCAACCCACAGGATGGGAACTCTCGGATCGGGTCTTTTCATTTTTTCCCTAAATTTTCTAACTTCACAAATTCTCCTTTGCTCTCCTTGCCCACAGTCTTATCCCTTCATTACACTAATTCCAGTTTTCCGGGACAAACCGCCCATCATCCATACAGAAATATCCGCTCCATTAATACTCAGGAACTCACAGACACCATAACAGTCCTCACTGCCCCCAATCTCCTCCCTCTCCTGTCAGACTTACAAGAAATCTCACAACCACCCTGGACATTTGGCAACCACTTCACAAAACCGCCCGCACCTTGGGGCACACCTCAGACTCGTTTTCTACAGCGATGTTTCCAGGGGTGCTGAGCGGTGGGAAATCAAACTACCTGCAGACTTTCTCCACTACAAATTCATGCTCAGGCTTATTCACAGCCCTTCACTGGGGCCCAAAAAAAAATTTTCACCCCCTCAAACTCCACACTACACAACAAACCCAAAACCCTCTTTTAAACCCCTTTCCCTCCCTCCAAGGCCAAAAACCGGGAGGCTCCCGGGGGCACGACCCTGTGCTGAAGACCTGCCACTCACTTTAAAACAAAAAAGAAAATATCCGCTAAACATATCCAGTCCCCAAAAAATACCCATCCGTCCCTCCCCGCACGTCCTCTAATCTACTCGCAAGCCCCTTACCCCACCAGAGGAAGAATGTCCAGGCTTCTCCTGCTGCTCTCCCACAAAACCTCTCTACTGACCCCCATTCCATCCCACCTCTCCATCATTTCTCCAGCTGTCCTCTCTCACCTTACGCTAACTGTAACCTCTTTTTCTCTCTCCACTGGATCTTTTTCCTCTCCCTTTAAAACACGCCATCATAACCCCTTTTTCAAAAAAAAACCCCTCTGGACCCGTCCCTTTCTGATAACACCACCAGTCTCAAAAATCCCTTTACCTAAACTCCTGGAACCTTGGGCTAAACCCCGGGCCCAATCCGCTAAACCTCTCTTTACCCGCTGCAATCGGTTTTTTCCGCCCCTACACCCACGAACGCCTTAAAGTCTCAAAAACCCCCTAACAGCAAAATCCAGGGGAACTACCAATTGTTCTCCTTGGGTCTCCTGCAGATTGACACTTGTGGATCACCACCTTCTCCTCACATCTCAGCACCATTGGCCTCCAGGACACCGTCTTTGCTTGGGTTTTCTCCTACCTCTTGAGGTTTATGTTCGTTTTGGTTTTCGAAAACCCCCCTCCTCTTGCTGTTGGGGGTTTCCCAGGGATCAGTTCTAGGGGCCCCTCCCTTTTTTTTTTTTCATTGGCACAGCCCCCATTGGGGCAAACCATCAGTAGATTTGGCTTCCCGTACCCAAACATGCGGGTGACACCCAATTAACACCCCCTCCAGTGACTCACCCCCAGCCTTGCCAAAACACCAGTGACGTCCCCGTCCGCTGTCTCGACATCAGTCCCTCCCATCTGAAACTAAACCTCACTAAACTGAACTTCTTTCTTTCCGCCCTCTACTAACCAAAACCCCCCCCCCCCCCCCCCCCCCCTCTATTTCTGTTTCTGTATTGGTACCAAACCCATTTCTCCAGGCAGCAGCCCGCTGCTAGGGGTTTTATTGGATTCACTACCTTTTCCCCATAACCAAAACCCCTTGCCCCTCCGTACTGCACCCCAGAATATTTTCCCCAAAAACCGTCCCTTTCTCACGTGGAAACGACTCAAATCTCATTACTGCCTTTTTTCTTTCTCGTCTTTATATGCAACTCCTTCTTATCGGTCTCCCTCCCCTGCAAACTTCCCCTCTCCAAACGTCCAGAATGCAGCAGCCGGGCATTCTTTCTCTCCAGGGCCCCATACTAGCCTCTACCCTGTGTCAGCACTGCATTTGGGGGTTTCCCTCCCCTTAAAAAGGGTACAGTTAAACTCAGCACTCTCCCCCCATAAAGCTCTCCACAGCGCTGCTCCCCCTACATCCCTCCCCAGTCTCTGTCCCAACCCCCCAACCCGGCTCCCGCCTCTGAGAATCAACTACTTCCTCAATCAACCGAACCCCCCAGCCCGGCCTACAAGATTTCACCCCTGCACACCGGTCTATGGAATATGCTACCGCGGGCGATCGGGAAATTTTTTACAAACCCCCACAGTTTTAAAGGGCCCTGAAAATACATCTTTTCTGTCCCGGCCCACCCAAAACCCAAAATGGGTATACACACATCTGCACTCCCCCGCACTTTGGGGACTCACAGGGGACTTTTCTGTATTAGATGTCATCGGGGGGCAGTTCACCCCTTTTTTCTGTAAACCACCCCCTATTTATGAAAAATGGCCGGGACCATTGTAAACTTGGCACTCTTAAGTATGTTTCACCCCTACACCCAATAGATTTTAACTCCACAGCAGGGCCCTCACACCTTGGCTCATTTTTAATACTTTTAATGTGTAATGACTGTTGTTTTTCCCTTAATTGTAAAGTCGCGGGAAAATGTTTTCACTATAGGAAATAAAGATTATTATCCCTCCTGAGCTGATGTTTTTGGGGTCCCAAAAGGGGGGGATAGATATGGGTCACAAAGATAGTATCCAGAAGCACATTTTGATGGCATATTTTATAGCTATACTAATAAAATCTATGGTGGGAACACATCCTTAAGGATTTGACTAAATATAATCATATGCCTCTCAGAATAGGTGTCAACATAGAATCCTGTAAACTCGATATTTCTGAGAGCAGCACTACCTTCACACCATTGATTGCACCCCTGCCGCTATAAGGGGGTTCTGTCGCTGTATAGTGGTGGTGCTGTTACTCTAGCACCACAATATGTAATAGCCATACAAGTTTTTATTTCCTTTACATGTTTACAAATGACACAAGTACTTATTTTTTGAAACTATTTCACAGATTCCTTTGTCAAAGTTCTTCATGACAAGCAGAGGAAGGGTTCAAGATGGCCAGTTCCCATTGTGGCCAGACAAGGTGTGTAAATGGGGTTTATGTAAAACATATCGTTTTACTCGGTTATTGTAGATGGATTTCTTGAGTAACAATCATCCTCCAAATGGCCCCAAGGCCTTTTAAATTTTAACTTTTGGGGCGTGAAATATTTAAATCCGGGCAGAAATGAGAGATACAAGTCGTTCATTTATACCTTCCCAAAGCTTCAATTTCCTTTAAGCTTTCCCCCTCAAAAAAAAAAAAAAAAAATTTCTATTATCAAAATGGAAACAAAAACCAGTTAAATTTTTTTCCCTTTTTAAAGATCACCACCCTTGGATTTACACTTGAAAGACAGAGAAAAACGGACCGTTCCGTCCCCGAAATCGTTTCTTTTTGGTTTTGAAAGAAAACAACCCACATACAGAAGAGTTTGCATATGAATTGTACAAAACAACGCCTTTATAAGGGAGTGGTGTGGTGTTTAATTAAATACAAATTAAATTATTCTCTCTACCCCCAAACCCAAAAGCGGGCAAAGTTTTTTTTTTTTTCCCCTTTTTTAGAATGTTTGATTTGAATGTGATTGCTTGTTAGAGAAATTACATTAAATATACTTGATATGAAATTGTAAAAAGGAAAAGTTTTCTTTTCTTAGGAAAATTGCATTTTTAACTTTTTAAATTACAATAAGGACAGTAAAAAAAAAAAGTTGCAAAGGCCAAAATTAGATCCTTGAGGGGCAGTACCATCTTTTTCACACATTATATACAGAATTCAATATAAAACTGTTTAGAAGGGGACCCTTGAAAAAAAACCGGTATTTAACCAAAATTTTTCTGGAACACATTTGGGTTTTGGGGAAATTTATTCATTTGTCACCCTCCGCCCCACAGTCCCAAATTAAACCGTTTGAAAGAAGGAAAATTTCCCACAGTCCCATTAGCCCCTTTTTGGATTCATTTGGCAAAAGAAATGAAATTTTTTTTTCCCACGGGAAAGAAAAAAGGTATTTTTCCCTAAAACCAACAGACCTCTTCCGGGAACAACCCCAAAATGTCAGAAGCATCCCCAAAACACAGCAGGAGCGCAAACTGGAAAGTCAGAGCCTTTAAGGTTAAACTACAGGGCAAGGGAAAAAATGCAAACCCAAACCCAGTTTTTATAAAATTTGCAAAACCCACTTTTGGGGAAAGGATTTTATGGTTGGGGTTTGACCGGCCCCACAGAAGGTTTAGAATCGCCCTGCAATCCAAAATTTTAAGGGAAAAAAAATGTGTTTTTTTTTTTTTTTTAGGCTGTTTTAAATTAAAAACAGACAATAAAAATCCAAGCGGGGTTAAACTACACTCATTTTTTTCCCCTTTTGGGGTTTCCTTTTGGCAACGGGTTAGTTGGATTTTTCCCGTTTTCTAAAAAACTGAATCCACTTAAAAATCTGACTAAAAACCAGTACTGTGTAGATGAGGGCTTAATCTTTTAAAAAGGGGCATTTTTAACAGAATATGCTAACAAAGCCCGAAGTGCGGGTCCCAAAACCCCCGAGTTTCACCCCAATCGGACAAGGGGGTCAGCTCAAAATGAAAGACCCCGGTGGCCCTTGTGCTTTGTCCCCAAATTCTTTTTAAAATGGGAGTTCATTTAAAACCCTAAGTGATTTAATTTCAGCTCTAGAACAAAAAAGTCATGCACGAGCATGACAGTGTCTCCATTTGAAGCGAACACTTTCAGTGGTTTGTCCCTCAAACAAGTATAGGTACCAGGGGTAGGACTCGCACCCATCAGACTTTGATGGCATATCCTAGGGCTGTGCCTTTCAAATTTTTAGAGGGGGGAACACCCCTGTAATAACCTTTGTAGGATAATGCTCCCTAAATTAAATTTAAAAACACTTCTACCCCCCTCTTCTCCCATCCACGTATCAGTGCCGCTGTGTCACTCTTTTGTTTACTTCCAGCTCTTGAAAAAGGGAAACATCCCCAAATTCAGAGCTTTTGACTTCTAAAACATGACATTGGGCAATGGAAACAACAGAAAGGGGAAATTTGCACCAATAAAACAGCAGGGGCCAAGACAAATCGGGAAGCAACAGCACCCAAAGAGTTCCCTTCAAAACCACGTCCCCAAAAACCCACAAGATATTCCCAAAGGGTTTGCCCAGCATCTCCTTTTAATCTCTACAGCTCGTACACAGAAAATACTCCATTACAGCTTTCCACAAGTAAGCACAACATTATTTCCCCCAAAACAACCATTTTTCAGGAAAAAAGGCTCTTGTAACTAAAAACTTGCACAAATTTTTATTGTTGAAAGCTGAAAAATAGTTTTTTTGGGATGTTTGGGGAGATCGGGCCCGCCTTGAAATATTTTTGGAATGTGACCACTGCAGCGGTACTGTTCCCTTCACTGGAAGTAAACAGAAGACCTGAGAACAACTCCCTTAAATCTCACATTATAACAGGCTAGTTACAGTATATAACATTCATTGGGCTAAACTTTTTTTGCAAAAAAATTTAAATAATGTTATTTAAAATTAATAAACCAAAGCTTTATTCCCAAAAATCCCATAGAAGTTTCCGGGAAATTAGGAAAAGGCTGTACAACACTGCACAGCTTTACAATTGTGTTTTCAGCACTTTTTTTTTTTTTTTTTTTTTTTAAAAGCACCAAAATTACAATCGTTCGTGCCCCAGAGTGGAGAGCAGAAAAGACAAGCTGTAGTCTCCACACCCTCGTCTTTTTTTAACGATCATCTTTTTGGGCCCCTTAAAAAAGTAAAATTTACGCCGACAACTTAGTTTTTCTTGGCTTTCCCCCCCCAAAACCAATACAATGGTATGGGCGGCGTAAAAAAAGAGAAACGACTGTTTTTTGCACAAAACGTGACAAATACCGCGGTCCTGCATCGCAGAACAAATGGCCGTTTTCCCCGGGAGGGTTTTTTTAACTGATGCAGTGTGGGAACCAAAGCCTGAGGTTTTACTTATAAAAATGAAAAGAGAAAAAACTTTTCGGGGGAGAACCCCAAAGTAGACCCAAGTCCTGGGGCCTGCTGCAATATCCTTTTACAGATGCTTATGGAAAGGGAGCAGGAACTTACTGCTGAGTAAAGGACACATTATTACAGAAGCATCTATTTTAAATTAAAAAAAGAAAACGTGCACAAGGTCTAAAGCACGAGTTCCTAGGTGCTAGGAATCCAAATGTTCGAGCCATTATACCCAAATGGAGAAGTCATAACAGGACAAGGCCACCCCAAAGGTGGTCAGGCTGCCAAACATCACTGCACAACACCACCACTGGGGAACACTCATTTTGGTGCCTTAAAAGTTGGAACCGTTTGAGTCGCCAATTCTGAAAATGATCCAGCTTTGCCACCTTACCAAGTATCTGCTGCTGAAAGTTGTGGGCACTCAAGATTGTACTAAAGAAATGTTGGAAAATCATGTGAAATAGAAAAGAAATCTTAAAACATTTAAAAAATACATACAAAGAAAAACATGAATGTGCTGAGCAAACTAGATAAGGCAATTTACAACATTCTTGTAATTATGCCACTGAAAGTCATGTAAATTCAAGTGTAGATAAGCGCAAAATAGTTACATAAATTGCTAGTGCTTTATAGGCTGTGCCATGCATTCTATTATCAGTCGAATATCGTTTTCTATAAAAAGCAAAAGATGTTAGTAATTTACCTGACTGCACTTCTACACACGTGCAGCTGCTACTCAATGTGATGCTTTGTATTCTATGGTAAAACTAGTAATGTAAGTGCCATAACCAGAAGCAAATAAAAAAATTTGCCTTTTTTAAAAAAAAAATAAAAAAAAAGCTTTTTCTTGAAAGAGCGAAATATTGAATTATTTTAATATTAGCTGCCTCATCAATATATTACACATTATTAAACTAGCAAAGCTTTATAATCTCTAACCTATTAAATACACTTAAGCAATATTAAAATACAGATAAAAATTCCCTTCTGCTCATTTTACAAAATCAGAAGATGACAATTGAGAAAATCAGCCACTAAAAGGACACATTATCCATCTCTAAGGGACGGGAACTCCTCTCCGTGAACCAAGTGTTCGGTCTCTCTTACTCTTCTGGTCCTTCTGATGCTGTTTACGGCGCTCCTCCCTGCAGCAGATGAAAGATGCATGTAAGGAAGAGGCTACACAAGTACATTTTATCTATCTGAGAGCAGCTTCAATGAGTGCGGTTACCACTGCTCTCCAGTTTTGGTTGTAGAATATCAAATCATCCAACTTGTAAACAATTCTGCCAAACAGCATAGCATCTAGGTGGTAAGAGGGGCACGGCCTGATTCATGGGGCTCAGACACAATCCTTACACATCCTCTCCTGCAGGCCAAATAATCGGCTGGTTGCCCTCCAACATCTTTGGTAGCAAGAGCCCACAGTCCGAGATATTCAATGTAGCCTGTGGTGCTGAACAGTGTTATTGGTCGGAGACATTGTACAGGCCTGCAAAAGGCCACAAATGTGACATGGCCAGTGCTGCACACCATCACATCTTCCCTACCAGCTGTTCCCTGGGGTTATATTTGTGTTGGTAGCAACCACACGTTGTATTGGAGATACAGTGGGGTGGCGAGAGACATTAGGAGAATGATGGGTGTCACGCTTCCCATCTAGGTAGTTAAAATAGAGGCCACTCCTTCTGCCACCCTACAATGGCAGGTTACCATAGTAAACAAAGGCCTTAAAAAAGTCTGGCAAGTATATTTTCTGATTAGACCCTGCCTAAAACTTATCTCTTGCTGACAGGCAGTAATACACTGCAATACAAGACTATTGCAGTGTATTATGCGAGTGCTCAGAAAATTGCATCATAAAGCACATAGTAGAACAGTTTTGGCCTTCCTGACAGAGTCCCATTTATGAAATCTGACATGTCACTTTATGTGAGAACGTTTTGATACTTTTACCTATCCATGTGATTCAGAGATTGTTTTCTCGTGACATTGTGCTTTAATTTAGTAAGAAATTTTGGTCCAATCTCCTTATTTGTGAAAATTTGCCAGTTTCAAACTAAAAAAAATTTGTAGTGTAAGACCGTTATTCCACTCAAAATAGTATATAACCAGCATCTACCATATGTCTACTGTAGGTTGGCATCATTTTTAAATGTCTTTATTTTTTTACGACATTAGGGGGCTTAGAAATTTAGTTGTAATTTTTCACATTTTCAAGAACTTTTTTTTTTAAGGTACCAGTCCAGTTATGTTAGATACTAGTCCCCGGAGTCGATTGGTAAGCTCTTATCAACTGACTTGTCTTGAGGCCTTAACAACCGGCTTAATGACTGTTAGTGACTTCACAATTCCTAAATGTCCTAGAAATATCATTTTAATATTTGTGTTTTGCAATTACATCAGTATGCATTGTAGAGTAAACTTAGTGTGGTTAACATTAACATGTAAAATTGAAACCATAATTTTACATAAACTATATAAAAAGATCGAAATGCTTTTTATCAACTTGGGGACAGCCCCATATGATGTTCATGTTTTTGGGAAAGCTTTTTGGTTAATGGCATCATCCGAGTTAATTAGAGACGCATCTGTGGATGTTTTTTATAGCACACCATAAACACACTGCTTCTGTGTGTAACATCATGGGAAAGTTTAAAGAAATCAGCCAAAATATCAGGAACAGAATTGTGGATTTACAGTCTGGATCATCCCGGATGCAATTTCTACCTGAAGGTGCCTTGTTCATCCGTACAAACAATTATACACAAGTACAAACAAGATGGGAATGTCCGGCCATCATACCGCTCAGGAAGGAGACAGGTGTCTCAGAGATGAACGTGCTTTGGTCCGACACCCAAGAACAAAAGCAAATGCCCTTGTGAAGATGTTGGCAGAAACTGCTAAAATTGTGTCATTATCCACAGTGAAACAAGTCCTGTATCAACATGGGCTGAAAGGCCTCTCTGCCAGGAAGAAGCCTGTACTCCAGACGAAACATAGAAAAGCCAGATTAATTTTTGCTAATGCACAGGAACAAAGACCTACATTTTTGGAAACATGTCTTGAGGTCTGACAGAATTAAAATTGAACTGTTTGGCCATAATGACCCTCGTTTTGTTTAGAGGAAAAAGGTAGAAGCTTGGAAGCCTAAGAACATCATCCCAACTGTGAGACACGGGGGTGGCCGCATCATGTTGTGGAGTTGTTTTGCTCCAGGAAGGACTAGTGCACTTTACAAAATAGATGGCATCATGAGGAAAGGCGGAAACATACTTCCAAACTGGTTACAAAGTGGCTTAAGGATAACCAAGTCAATGTTTTGGAGGGGCCATCACAAAGTGACCTCCAAACATGGCTCAATTACACCAGTTCTGTCAGGAAGAATGGGCCAAAATTCCTACCAACTATTGTGAGAAGCTTGTGGAAGGATCCAAAACGTTTGACCCAACTCATACAGTTTAAGGGCAAAGCCATCAACTACTAATGAAATAGATGGAAACCTTTTACTTTGCAGAAAGTAATAAAAATGCCTTAAAAAAATTCTGTCTCATATTTCTGCATTTGGCAAATATAAATAAATTTGGTTCCTAATGGACCTAAAAACGGGGAAGATTTTTTCTGATGTCATGTCAGATAGTGAGGAAAACCATACATGTGTCTTTTTATATAGTTTTAACTGTATATACTGGCTGATAGTTCGATTCACCATCCAATGGTGCATATTAAAATGGTTAGTTCGGATGGGCGACATTGTTGAACGCTTTCCATTTAGCAGAAGTCCCATAGTCGAAAATAAGCTCTCAACTGTAACAGACAAAGCGCTGCGAGTCAAATATTTCTTTGCACATTCCTGCAGACTTGGGAAAAGTTCTCTTTTCCAGAAGTGTAACGGATCGTCATCATTTTCACCTGGCTCATATCGAAGGTAATTTCTTATCTCGTCTAATTCGATTGTCATCTTCATCATTTTGCGACATAACCTGCATATGTTTCTTTACAAGCTTCATCTTCTTACTAACTGTTACTGGAACAGAAAATTGTGTACTTGTGCTTGACATCCCCACAATACCACTGGGTGAAAAATTGAACTGGATCTCACGCACAGGCACTGCACTGGTTTTTCTATTCCCCTCATGATTAGGATTGCCCGCCGAACAATGGTTAACCATTGACTTCGCTGGATCGAAGAGTGTGGACAAAGTAACTGCATCAGTTAATGGCAGACGCTTATCTAAGTTTTTCTTGACCAACTTCTTTTAGTAACTTCAGCTCATCACTGTCCTTTGTATCCCGGGGACATGTGTCCATGATTTCGGCTCGAACAAGTGGAATTAATGACAATGAAGTGATGAGTGTGCTGACAAGGTCTATCATGCCAGCAAAGCATTGCAGAAAACTGTGATGACAATGTTTTAATTGTACAACTTAGGGTTTTATGAGTTTTTGATCGCTTTTTATTCCAATTTATGTGCTGGAAGTTTTAACAAAATCCGCAATTCCTTTTTTTTTATGACTTTTAAAATAACATGAAATATTTTTAGGGTATGTCTTAAGTATACAGTGACACCAAATATATGTATTTATTTTTGGGTCAATCGGGAAAGAGCAGTGTAATGCTTTTTTTTTTTTTTTTATTTTTTTTTTTTTTTTTTTAAATTTTTTCACTTTTCCCTATAGGGCATTTTTGTCCGGTATACAGTATTGCTGGTCACTCACCATGACAACAATTGTAAAATTGCCGAACACATTTTTTTTATAGATTCCAGCTCTCCCCGATGACAAGCCTTCTTAGCAAAAATCAGGATAGGGCAGGAAAGATCCCGCCAAATGGACAAACTTGTCATCTGAGAAAACTGTGGGGAATCTATGAAAATTTTTTCCAACATTGGAAGCTCTTCACCCAGCTTTCCCAGACACCTGAAAAGCTCAGCAATAAACAGGGACACCCATAATAACTATAGGGCTTCTACAAAGGTTGTCACCTTTGTCCGACCACGTTGGCTCCTGTCTCAAGGGGCTCCTGCTGACAATCAAGTGGGCTCTGGCTAGGATTTAAGGGGGCTTCTGCTGACAGGCTCCTGCTGAACATATCCTGTGACTCTGGCCCTGGGTTTAAGGGCTCTGCTGACAGCAAACCCGGGGCTCCTGCTGACAGTCAAGTGGACTCCTGGCCCTGGGATTTAAGGGGGCTCCTGCTGTGCTGCAACAAGTGGGCCCCGGGCCCAGGGATTAAAGGGGGGTCTTTGGATTAATTGGGCCCCTGCAAAAATCGTGACAAAAAGAAACTTACAAAAACTTTAGCACCCAATGTGTGTCTGCTCTGTCCCCCCCCCCCTCACTCGTGCTCGCTTGGCGAAAAGCGGGGGCTGAGTCAACCCCGGAGTCAGACCCACAAAGGAGCACAGCTTTTGCGGGGGGAAGGGGAGGAGGGGAAGACATGGGCGGTTTGCCGCGTTGGGTTGTTCGCAAGGTTGTATTAGAGCGAACGACGCTGAGTTGCCGACAGGGAAAGGCGCATAGCAGGCACGGCATAGATAAGGGCTCAGTGAAAGTGTGTTGCCGACCTGCGCTCCTGCCAGGCTTACCTTAGCCAACCTGCTAACTAAGGGCTTCGCTGACAGTCAATGGACACACTGCTGACAGTCAAGGGACTCCTGCTGACAGTCAAGTGGACTCCTGCTGACAGTCAAGTGGACTCCTGCTGACAGTCAAGTGGACTCCTGCTGACAGTCAAGTGGACTCCTGCTGACAGTCAAGTGGACTCCTGGCCCTGGGATTTAAGGGGGCCTCCTGCTGTGCTGACAAGCAAATGGGCTCCTGGCCCAGGGATTAAAGGGGCTCCTTGGAATAAATTGGCTCCATGGCCCTGATTTTAGGCTCCTTACAAAATCTAGTGTCAGATTAAGAAATCTTACGAAAACTGTAACAGGCCAATGTGCTGCTCTGCTCTGTCTCCTCCTCACTCGCTGCTCGCTTTGGGTACGCTGAGGGACTGACGTACATCCGGAGTCAGCCCCAACAGGAGCACAGCGTAGAGTGGGGAGGGAGGACGGAAGACATGGCGGTCCGCGTTGCAGTCTGTTCGCAAGGTTAGTATTAGAGCGATCGACCTGACTGCGACACGGAGCCGCAAATAGCAGGCACGCAACGTACGGAGGCTCAGTGAAAAGTGCGTCTGCGCCGCTGCAGCCTTTACCTTAGCAACTGCTAACAACTTGGCACAAATAATCGGTTGTGTCGGGGACTATTAAATACCCCCTTAAGTGACTGCATCTAAGAAACTACACCCCTTAGGGAATATATCCAGGGGTGGAGTATATTGACCCCACAGGTGTTTCACAAATTTTAGCGTTTGGCTTTGAAAAAGAAAAAAAAAAAAATTTTTACATCATCTCCAATTTTAGCTGAAAAAAAAAAAAAAAAAAGCACCCCAAATTTTATTACGCTATTTCTTCCAGTTCGGCAATACCCTAAATGTGGGTGTAAACTGCTGTTTGGGTGCATGGCAGGGCGTACAAGGGAGGGAGCGCTATTTGGCTTTTGGAACGCACATTTTGGTGGGTGCCAAATTTGCAAAGCCTCCAAGGTACCAGAACAGGGGAAACCTTCCAGAAGCCACACCATTTTGGATTCAACACGCCTCACAGATGTCATCTAGGGGTGTATTGTGAATTTTGGGCGTACAGGTGTTCCATTTTTTTTTTTTTTTTTTTTTTTAGCATTGGGCCATGAAAATGGGGTGAGGGTGGAAAGCAGTTCCACCACTGATTTATGTGCTTCAATTTTACAGCGTTCACCGTGTGGGATAAATGACATAACTTTACTATGCGTTCGCTACAATGATATAAATTGTATATCGGTTGTGTTTACTTTTACACAACAGAAATTAGTTTATAAAAATTGCGTTTTATGTCGTCATAGTCCAATAGTCATAACACTTATTTTTCTGTATGCAGCACAGATTGTTTTTTACGTGATGAGATGTTTTTATTGGTACCATCATGGGGTGCATATGACTGATCACGTTTTATTAAGGTTTTTGAGGGGCATTTTGAACAAAATACAGCAGCATTGGTAGGTCACAATCCGGTATAAATGACATGCTACCTTTACTCAGCAGATTGATACAATTACAGCAATACCCAATTTGTATTTTTTTAGGTTTTACTGCTTTTACATAATAAAAACACATTCAAAAATCAAAACACGTTTTTACATCTCCATAATTTTATTTTTTATTTTTCTGTGTACGGAGCTGTGTAGGGGCTTGTTTTTTGCGGGATGAGCTGACTTTTTATTGGGTTCATTTTTGGGGAGACCAGGCTTTTTGATCGGTTTTAAATCAGTTTTTTGGAAGGCAGGGTGAAGTTGTAGCAGTATTTTTTAATTTTATTTTTAACAGGGCTCACCATGTAGTATACGTGACAAGTTCATTTTACTCCCTGGGTCGAGACTATTATGGCAATACCTAATTTATATAGTTTTTTTTTTGTTGAAGTGCTTTAAATAAAAGTTTTCATTGTGTAAAACAATATTTATCACTATATTCTGAGAGCCATAATTTTTATTTTTCCTTAGAAAGAGCTGTGCAAGGGCTTTTTTTGCGGGATGAACTGACATTTTAACTGGCACCACTATGGCGTTCATGATCGCTTTAAGTTCCATTTTATGTGCTGTGGGATGAGCAAAAATTGCAATTCTGTGATTTTTTTTTTTTTTTAGTGTTCACTGTGCTGGTTGAATAACATGACAGTTTTATAGGGTAGGTTGTTCTGCACGTGGTTATACCAAATAGGATTACTTTATTTTTAATCTTTTTGAGGTGGCTGACGTTTGTGCAGGGGAAAGAGGGCGGTGTATGCGTTTTTATTTTATTTTTCGTGTTGTGTGGGTTGTTTTGCTGCAGGAGGGACTGGTGCACTTAACAAAATAGATGGCATCATGAGGAAAGAAGATTATGTGGCAATATGAAAAATCTTTAAGACAAGCCCGGAAATGTGGGGGGGGAAAAGTGTCTTCCCCAAAGGACAGTGACTTGTGGCATACTGCCAAACTGGTTACAAAGTGGCTTAAGGATAACCTAGTCAATGTTTTTTGGAGGGCCATCACA